>JAADXW010000307.1:0-26049 GCA_023337975.1 Phytopythium ostracodes
ACTGTATCAAATCAAACTGGGGAAAAAATGTCACCCACATGCTAAACACGATTATCGAAGTGTTTTCAGCGATTTTCAGTTTCTCCGCTCTATTATTGGTCAAGAAGCTTTACAGAATGGCATTTTTTATATTTTTGGCCAGCACTTTAAGCAAAATGGTACCGTAGTCGTTCTTTGGCGCTTCAACTTATAATATTAATACAACCTACAGTATCCTGCTTGCCATCACAGCGTCGTAAACGCGTGTGTGGTCTGCGGATGTTCCTGCCACGCGCTGACGGTTGTGCTACGACTTGTTGGCACAGCGTTGATGCGCGGTGCCCATAGTGAAATTTAACGCGGGATGCACCTCGACAGCGTTGACCAGGACGTAAAATATCCAGAGCTTCCCAGGGCAACGCACGGCATTAGTCCGAAAAAGCCAGAACTAGGTATTGTACAAACTCGAATAGTAAAAAGGCAGCAACGCCTACCAAAAAAGTCACATCATCGGAGTCCGTTGGACCGCAAGCGGGTCGTGCGTGCGGCTTCTCAGTGTCGTTGGGTCCGCTGATACGTACGTACTGTACAGTATCTAAGCACTGTAGTAGGGTGACAACGCCGCTGCTGTCTTCGACTACAGTACAGTGCAATTTTCTCGGTTTCTGTAGCCTGCAAGCGGACAAATCGACCATTCATGATCCCGAGCCGAGGCGTAATCCCGGGTAATCGATGCTGACAGGCACGGCAACTGAGTGGTGAGCCGTCCAGGGCGATGTTAGACGGTTGGCTTGTCACGTCGCTTCATGGCGCACGTGCCATGGCGGCCCTTCGTCTGCTGCGTCGCATTCAATTGCTGTCGCTCCGACGATGCGCATTGAACCACACAATGTTCTTCATTCATTACTGTACTGTCTTGTCGGCGGTGTGTCCATGTTGCGTGTCTGTCGGACTCGCGGGCAGGCGGGCAGTCCAACTGACTCGGTCCGACAGCCCCGGGAATTAGTTGAACGCTTGTGGCCATCGTCTGAATCGTCCGCCCCATTCGACGTGCACAAGCGGGAAGCGCGGCGGTAAATTGCCTGCGCGCTCTTTCGCTGTCGCAAACTTTAAACAGCTCGGCGGGCAAGTCCGTACAGTACTCTATGTAATACACAAGACACAAGTCGACCCGTTAAACGGTCGCTTCCGGTTGGTCCAGGCTCACGGACAGGCATGGTGGCGCGTCGCCACAAGCGTACGGTGCAAACTACTGAGTAATCTCGCTGTTTTCCGGCTCGGACGCGTGCTGAACCCGCTGAATAGTCAGTCGCGGCGCGCGACCAGCCCATCGCGAACGCCGGAGCGGTTCGTGGCGTCGTTGGCGCCTTAAATCGCATGTTGATGCTCGCTCGGCGTCCACAAAGCGGACTCCAACCCCGCATCCGTCCAATCCAGCTTGAAGTTGGTTGGAGCCCAACCACTGAACCATCGTGCCGCCGCGATGTGTACAGCGGGTGTCACATGGCTTTTCGTATCATAATCAGCACCACGGACAGTTGAGCAAGCGGCTGCGGACGGGATCGGAGCCCCCTGGGCGCCTCTATATCTCATCCAACGCGTCGACCGCAACCCCTCTGTGCATGGGGAGCGAGCGGCATCTGCTGAGCTGCTGGCTAACTGGCGGCAGCGACGGACGCGAGCGAACGCTGATCTCAAGTAGCCAGAGACGCCGCATGATGACGACCGGTGGGCGGCCTCTATCGGCCAAGTGGCCGCCGATGCACCGGGTTTTCCGATTTGAAGTCGGAATTGTCCGCGAGTAGAGAAAGGAGGAGGACCCTTCCCCTTCACATTTGTTCGACGCGTCAACCAGGGAAAGCTCGAGCCAACTAACCAGCAAATGGCTCGTCATGGGCTCGAGGTGACAACCCTAGGGTTAGAGTGGACAGATCACTTGTGGTTTGTATGGGAACCTCGGACGACGAGCGAGGAGGATTACTGGACCACAGCTTTGTCGACAGCAATAACAGAGAGCGAGCAGCTTCATCCTTCCAATCCCATGAGGTCCTCCCCGTCCCCCTGTCTGCGTGACGGCCGACCAGCCTCAAGCTCGCGTCCCACGTTTTCCTACCGAAAAAAAACGCAATGCTAAACAAAATTATCATTAGAATGGACCTTTTGTATAGGGTCAACTAAATCAATTTATGAAAACGTCAAAATTGGACGCCCAAAAAGCGATCGTGGAACGGCAACGGCGGCCTCCCCTTCGCAAATCAGAACCCGCCTACTTAGTAATCCTAGTGATCCTAGTAATCCAGGGCGTTGCATCCACAACCGGCGAGTTGATTCCTGCCGCCAGCGCGAGCACACTGTCCGGTCCCCGAATTATAATGATGCTACAGTCCATTCCGGTCCCCAGTTGCATGATTGCGATCATTGTAATACACTGTACAGTAAATCCGTGTGTTGGGCGCCGCACAACATTGGGAAATGTGTCGGCCGGACTATTCAATTGCGGACGGGTGAACCCTTTTTCTGATGACGGCCAGCCCCCGTCGGTTCGTCTGCTCCGCAAGTAGTGAAAAACATCACAAATTATAAAATGTAATACAAAGTAAACAACTAAAAAAAAAAGATTATTTACCAGATGGTTTGGGACAGAACCGTGCGCGTTTTGTTTACCCTGAGCAACGAAATCGCTCTGTTGGTGGCCTTCCCTCCCTCCCTCTCCGGCCTTTCCCCTACCCTATTTACAATTTGTCCAATCAAATCGCTCAAAATCGTGAATAAAACACTTTCTTGCGAGTTTTAAACAGCAAATCGTCCCCCCAGGCTCTCTCCAGTCGCAGGTTAACAGACAGACCATCCCAATTCGGCACTTCCATCCCTTTTTCCATCATAATTCAGCCGCAAAGAACCCGACCGACAGCTAAGAAAACCACGCGAGTGGTTCCAGTCACTCTCACTCTCGCCGCCTCCCGGTCAAGCGGTCGTCATCCTCGGTCTCTCCCTCTATCACTCCTTCACCTACAAACCTACTCACAATGGCTGAGCAGTCGCCGCTGGCGCCGCTGGTGCAGGCGGCCACGGGTCCGCAGCGTTTCCTGGCGCCTCCGCCGTTGGTGCGTCCGCTGCGCCTCCCCTCGCTGGCGCCGTCGCTGCCCAAGCTGCCGGTCATGATCAGCTCCGTGTCCCAGTCGTCCTCCGTGGCTCCTCCGACCCCGACGTACGCGTTCAGCCACCAGTACAGCCATTTCCAGACCCATCACCAGGAGCAGCAGCCGAGTTCGAGCCGTCCGGCGTCCATCTCGTTCATCCTGAACCCGTCGGGGGAGGCGACGGCCGCTGGCCACCACCGCGCGTACGCGTTCCACCAGTCGCAGCCGTCCAGCCCGCCGCTGGTGGCGCTGCAGGAGCCGCAGGTGCAGCCGGCGCCCAAGAAGAAGCGCAAGACGCGCATCTGCAAGGCGGACGGGTGCGAGAAGTACGTGGTCGACCGCGGGCTGTGCATCCGACACGGCGGCGGCAAGCGCTGCTCGGTCGAGGGCTGCAACTGCCGCGCACAGAACCGCGGGCTCTGCTGGAAGCACGGCGGTTACACGCAGTGCACGGTTGAGGGCTGCACCAAGCGCGCCAAGTCGCGCGGCATCTGCTGGTCGCACGGCGGCGGCACGCGCTGCAAGCACCCGAGCTGCGCCAAGATCGCCGTCTCGCACGGCCTCTGTTGGGCCCACGGCGGCGGCAAACGCTGCCGCGTCGAGGCCTGCCAGAAACCCGCCTATGAGCGCAACGGCAACCTCTGCGCCGAACATTGCCACAGCAACAGCAACCCGGCAACATCGGTGGCCGTCGCTGCGGCCCCGCGCGCCGTTGTCCTCGCTTAGGACAGCCATTTCGACGATCTTAAGGTGATTTGTGACGATTTATATATTTTTAACGCAATGCGAAGCAAAAGACACTTGGTTATGACTACGCATTGCGATACGCCATCAACCCCTCCGGTGAGACTTACAAAATGCTTTTTTGACATTTTTTATTGTGAATTACGACGTTTATGGGACGGTCGCGCGGTTGGGTCCCATGATCGCGAGGCGAGAACGTTGAGCCCGGATTTTTCTAGCCACTTGAGGCTCTTCCGAGCTGATTTGAAGAGCGTTGGTGCGCCTACATTACGTGAGCGTGTCGCTGCTCCTTTCCGGCGCGATTTGATGCGAGACTGCTTGCAGTCGAGTCGAGAGCGACTCGTGGCTGGCGGCAGTTTGATGCGTCCGCTTGCTTGCGTCCGAGGCGCCTGCTAATTACCGGTAGGTTGGCGAGTCCTACCCGGCCGATTGGACTGGTCGGGACTGTTCGTGGACGCAGGCGCGACGCGCCGTGCAAAGTGTGCGCTGCCTCAACTGCAAGCGAACGAGCGACGAAGCTTCCGCTGCATGCGGAGATCGTGTGCAGTATCCTTAATGCACTGAACCAATTGATCGGTCGATCGATCGCTCTCCGCGTTGCGATCGGTAGGAGGCTCATTAAATCTGCGGTAATTGTGCATTTTACATTTTAACTGCCTTGGAGGACGTCAGCACCGCCCGTCTTGCTCGCCGCTTTCGCCACGCGAAGTCCACGCGAGTGTTCATCAGCAAGCACAGGGAGAGAGAGACCCGAGAAAGAGAAACGCGCTCGCCCGGAAGTGGCGAGTTCATCAGTCGCCGCTGCCGAACACGTCCGCCAAAGTACCTACTGTACTGTACCGGTACAATACAGTACACTGTACAATGGAGCAGAGCGTGCGGTCGAGGCGGCGGTGGCACATGCACCAGGCAGGGCCCATACCATTTGCAGCGCTCTTGCGGATCCTGCAAGCTAACGATTATTAATAGGTATGTTTACAGTTGGATTAGGTCACCACCACTCACCCACACTGGAAAGGGTCTGCAGTGACGTGACGATGCGAGAATTCACAAGTCGCCAGCAGAGGTTCATAATAGCGGCTCTTTTGCCGTAGTACTATTGTGAAAACCTCACAGTTTGTCCGAAATTGGTTCCTATTTCCCTGATTTATCGCAATCTCGTTTTATATATATCCCCCATTCACATTTTTTTACGCCTAATTAAGGGTGTGTGTACTGTCTACAGCACCGATTTGTTTTAGCGCTACCTAACCACGGTACAGCGTTTATATCACGAACACGCTCAGTATGCCCATGTAAAAGTGGGCATTCCGAGCGGGTGCAATAACGGATTTTTACGAATATAGATCGGTCTTTTATTTATTGATGGCCCCTCAAAGCCGCTAAAATCTACGAATGGGTCTTCTATTCGTAGAGGTCTTTTATACCTCATTCATCAACCACGCTAATCTCATCAAGAGCAATCTCCAGATCGTCCACGTTGAACGGGTCATCGCTTGTCATCTCTTTGCCCTCGTTCTCGCTCCACTTCTGCTGAAATTTCCAGCCGTAGACGTCGTGGTTCCAGATGAACCAGCGCGAGGGGCTCTCATGAAATCCAGCCGCCTCGATGGAGTCGAGAACGACCGACGTTGAGGTCTCTCGCCATGCCACGCGCACCCAGCCGCACACCGTTTCGACGGAAGGTGGCCGCGGATTGCCGCTGCGCATATACTCGACAGCGTCCGAGCACTTCCACGCGTCAATCAGCGACGACAGCTTGTCCTTGAAGACCTTGTAGATGCCGATATCGCCTGTCTGGAGGTACGACGTTAGGCCTCCAGGAACGACGCACATAGCAATGCCACGCTGGTCGCATCGTGCCTTGACCGTCTTCGAGATGTGGGCATGCATCGAGTCCCGCACGATGGTTTTTCTCTCTGCCACTAAGAGGGGTGGGAGCGCCTTGTCGATCCACCGCAGGAGCAGCTCCGAGTCAACTCAGCCTTTAGGCTGGTGCGCCACCCACACCGAGTCCACCGTCGACAGTTCACGATCGCCATTTTTCTTCTTCCAAATGACGAGGGGTGGTAACTTGCGCCCACTTGCCGTCACTGCTAGCACCGCCGCGGCGCGCATCGATGCAAAGCCAGTTGGCCGGACAACAACGTGGCGTGCGCTTGTCACATCGACCGTGGTGTTGTGCGGGTTCTCGAAGTACACGGCGGTCTCGTCCATCAAAACGGTGTGCACTGTATTGTAGGTAAGGTAGTTGCTACGCAGAAGCTTCGTGTAGCTAACCACCCGCCCCACAAGAGCGTTGTCTGCGAGCACGGTCAAGTTGGTTCGCCGACGGAGCGAGAGGTCGTTGCGCTCCGGTGCCTTCTCTATCAGGTTGACCCGGTAAGCAGTTGGAACTGCCATTCCGTCGATGATGTCGGGTGCGCAGTTCTTCGTCCGCGGGTCCAACAAAAGCGCCATCACTTCACTGACGCCGAGCGGAGGAAATCGACCGCGCACCTGCACGAGACAACAGTCGACACAGACTTGTTCTGGCGCGCTGAATTGCTCCAACACCACAGTCTCTCGCGGCAAAGACTTCTCGTCCGAGATGTCGGCTGTTGGCGCACCAAGAGGGAGGCACTCGAAGGACCGCGACTTCAGATGAGCCTCTACCACCGCACGGAAGACCAGCATGTATGACGCCACTAACGATTCCGACTGCACCTGCACAAGTGCCAGCTGGGCGAGATGATGTGTGGCGCCCTCCATCTCGCGGACGAGAGCCCAATCCGCCTCCGTCAAGCTCTTGAACGGGTTCATCTTGCGCTCGTCGAAGAAGAACAGCTTCATAGCCGTGTAGTTGACTATCGACCGCTGCATCAGGCGGCATGCGGAGCCGACACGGACATCGACGTCCAACAACGGGGTAAGCTGAGGCAGGGCGCGAGCGTCTTGGATCAGCGCGAGCTTCTCTCGCCGCTTGGGTGTACAGAAGTAGTTGTTCAGCGCCCGTAGCTTTTTGATGGCAGCTGCATCTTGGGGAAGCGGCCCGCCCTCGGTCACGAACTCTTTGACGGTTGGTGCGGCTCCTGTCGTCGGATCGCTGGCCTTCGTGATCCTGATGTTCTCTTTCATCCCGATCCCCTACCTGATGCACAGATTCAAAATGTGCATGCAGCAGTCTTCCTGGTCGGACTCCTCGAAGTGATTGGCGACGCTTCGGGCAGATGCGGTCATGTCTAACATCACCCATTTCGCCATGGCCGCGACGTCAATGTTGTAGTACTCGATGCAGTGGTCCTCGGTCAGCTTGGACACTGGGAGAGCTTCATGGCCGTCGTTCTTCACTGCAACGAGGAGAGCGATATGTCGAAACGCCCACCGATGGTCGATGAAGGCCATCGAGACTCCGATGACTCCAAACTTCTTGTTACACGTCCACGCACCGTGGATGAGCGTAGGGAACCTCATTCCATGCAAGCAGGCGTGCTGGCACGCGAGCAGGTTACCGACCGTCGAGCGGAACAACTTGAGCCGGGCCGCAGTCCCGTCGTTATGCATCTCTCGGGCGAGGACCGTCATGCCGGCGTTGCCCGTCGCCACACGGAGTAGCTCGAGGAACGCTGGCGCAGTCACCGTCGAGTATGGTAGTCCAACCTCGTTGAGTCGCTTGATGATCATCGAGTTCAACAGGTCACGGGAAGGGCGAAAGTACTCGCTAATCGACGTCTTTGGCTTCTTGGGCGTCGACAAGTTCGTGTCGTCTCTTTCGTCCGTCGGCACCGTCATCCTCGTCGGTGTCATCATTTTCATCGACCTCGTCTTGGTCGTCCTCGTTGCCGGCCTCCGTGTCTTCAACACTGTCGCTCTCGGCCGCTTTGGGGTAGTTGTCGCCGTGGTCTCCGCCTTGGAACGTTTGAACGCACGCTTGACTGCAAAAGCTGACGATAGAAATACGTTTGTTAAATAGGGAGACTCTTGGCGGGTTTCTGCGTGGTCATCGTACCGTTTCGAGAGCTCGCCGTCGTATACGTCGTTGCTACAAATATGATGAACGCTCCGCTTGCAGATGAAGCACGGCTCAACTTGTACGCTGGAATCTAGCATGCAGCCTTCTGCACAGCACGGCATCGCTGAGTCGGGAGCCTTCGATGGTCACTTGCGCTCGTCTTGTCTTGTTGTGATCTGCCTCTATCCGGAGTCAAAGGTGGCCCCTTTGACCCCGGGTGATGACCAGTCATTGTAGTGTTAGAAATAGTGTGCACACTACTATTCGAAAACAGACGGTAGTACTGCTTCACGATAGTACTACATCGCCCAAATGATCAATTGTAGTAGTACTACTACTTTGGGTAGTACTACATATTCATAAAGTAGCTCTATTTTTAGAATACTATGAACCTCTGGTCGCCAGTCGAGCTGGCGTCATCCCTTTGCCGACTCGCCCAAACACTCATTTTGAATCAAATCGCCTTGTTTTTACCGTAAAACGTAGCTGTCACTATTATTTACCAAAAAATGTCATAAAAGGATCGAGTTTCGAAAAACTCACCGACGCATGTAAAATATTGGATGCATCGTCCGCATAACTTAAATCAGTAATCATTTGATCGTGTATTTACCGATAAATTACACCTATCATATTTATATTGCGTAAAGCGCAGAAACGCCGTAAATAACGCGTTAAAAACGGACCACAGACCCCCGTCCGGTCCCCATCCGACCGACGACCCCACCC
This sequence comes from Phytopythium ostracodes, assembly GCA_023337975.1. Lineage (NCBI taxonomy): Eukaryota > Oomycota > Peronosporomycetes > Pythiales > Pythiaceae > Phytopythium > Phytopythium ostracodes. The sequence goes on from JAADXW010000307.1 coordinate 8,584, forward strand.
GCACCCGCACCCGCTCCGCTCCCCCCTTGCATATTCTTCTCCGAACCAGATCGGTCTCATACACACCAAGCCTATTAGCAACTACACACTCCTAAATGGGCTTCTGCGGCGAGTGCGGCACGTTCCTCCCGCCGGACCTGCAGGGCACCTTCTGCCCTGAGTGCGGTGCGTTTATTTGCTTTGCATTATGACACTATCGAATTGTCCTCACTGACTCGTCCGTATGCATCCGGTCCGGTCCGGTCCGGTCCGCAAATCCCCAGGGTCGGCGCTCGCGGGGGCCCCCCGTCCATCGTCCGCGTCCGTCTCGTCCTCGTCCTCGTCCTCGGACGTGACGGCCGCACGCTCGGCCCGCGCAGACGCGGAGCGGACGGCTGAGGCCGCGCGGATGCACGCGGAGGCGGCCCGGGAGGACGCGGCAGCCGCGATCCGCGCGTTCGAGGAGCAGCAACGGGCCGCGGCCGAGCTGCAGGCGCAGCGCGAGTCGGCGGCCGCGTCCTCCCGCGGGGAGGAGGAGCGTCGGGCCATCGAGACGGCGCGCGCGGACGCGGCCCGGCGGCGCGAGGAGGCCGAGCGGTCGGCTCGCGAGGCCCGCGAGCGCGCCGAGGCGGCTCGGCTGTCGGCGCAGTCGGCCATCTCGGACTTTGAGGCGCAGCAGCGCGCGGCGGCCGAGCGCGAGGCCCGCAGACAGCAGGAGGCGCTGGAGCGCGAGCGCGAGGCCGTGCTGCGGGCCGCCCAGGAAGCGCGCGCGCGCCGAGAAGCCGCCGAACAGCAGGCCATGGAGGCGCGCGCGCGAGCCGAGAGGCTTAAGGCCGAGGCCCAGCGCGCGCAGCAGGAGTTGCACCGGCAGGAGCAGCAGCGACTTGCGAGGGAGAAGGAGCGTGAGGAGGCGCGCAGGTTGCGCGAGGAAGAGGCCAGAAGGGCTGACAAGCGCGCCGAGGCCGAGCGGCAGGCCCGACGCGCGTTCGAGGAGAAGCAGGAGGCCGAACGGCTGCGAGCCGAGGCCGCGCGCATGTCCCTGATGTCGTCGTCCTCGTCCGTGTCGTCCGCGGGGTCTGCGGACGCGTGCGGACAGTGCGGAGCCGTGCTCAAGCCGGCGCAAAAGTTCTGTCTCCAGTGCGGGACCAAGCGCGGAGGGGCCCCGTCCCCGTCCGTGTCCCCAGCGGTTGCGGACCCCGTCCCCTCCGCAGGTTCTGCGGTCGCCTCATTGACCTGCGGTCAGTGTCAGTTCACGCTGCGGCCGACGCAAAAGTTCTGTCCCAAGTGTGGGTCCCACGCGGGAACCTTGGCGTCTGCACGGTCGTCCTCGTCGCTGCTGTCCTCATCTTCATCCTTCCGGTCCGACTCGTCCGCGTCCTCATTCACGGCCCCAGCCTCAGCCACAGCCACGGCCCCGATCCATGCGGCCGGCGTTCCGACCGCGTGCAATAACTGCGCGCAGCCGCTCAAACCCACGCAAAAATTCTGCCTGCACTGCGGGACCAAAGTGGCGGCAGCCCCGGCGTCCGCATCTCCGTCCGCATCCGCACCGGTGCCGCTGCCCGCGCCCATCCCCACCAGCGGGTCCTTCTCGTCCGCATCGGCGGGGACCAAAACGTGCGGGACGTGCGGGGCCTCGTGCAAGACCGCGGCCAAGTTCTGCGTCGGCTGCGGCTTCAACTTCGCCCGCGCGGACGAGGACGAGGTCGCGCGTAACATGGAGGCGGCCCGCCAGCGGACGGAGCGCGCGCGAGAGGCCGAGCGTATGCAGCGGTCCCAGGCCGCCGCGCTCGCGTCCGCCGCCCTCAACCATCCGCAGTCCAACGCCTGGTGAGGACGGAGCTGCGGATGGTCCGGTCCCGTCCGGTCCGCACCAGAGGATGTGGATGTGGATGTGGATGCGGATGTGGATACGGATGCGGATCCGCGTCTAGCTGAAGTTTTGACGTCACTTTTAAAGCGCCATTAAGACAACCGCATATGATTGGTTCATTTTGTTCTCACTGTTGACGTTTACGGCCCGCGTCCGTCCCCGTCGTCCTGTTGCTGCTCGTTGCCGTCCTCGCCGTCCTCGCCGTCCGTCCCCCGGTCCCCACCTTGGTCCTCGCCTTCCTGCTGCTGTTGCTGGTCCAGTTGCGTCACGTAGATGCGATAATTAGTGTCGTACGTCGAGTCTGGGGCCTCCTCACACCCCTCCTTGTCCTCGTCGTAGTAATACGTCTGGTCCTCGCCCTGCTGCTGCTGCTGCTGCTGGTCCCCATCTGCCGGGCAGTAGTCGTAGTAGTCCCCGCCGTTCCCGGCCGCATTGATGCTGGCCTGAGGATGGTCCCACGCGAGCTTGCTCGGCGCAGGGACGCCGCCGTATCCATAGTAGGCGTAGTAGTCGTGGTAGTCGCTCCCATCCGCCGCCAGCTCCACCTGTTTGTCGTTGAATTCCGTGGTCGTCGGCCGGTCCGCGAGCTCCGGGGGCGGCGCCCACGTCGCCTCGCCCGTCTTGACGTTGTAGTAGTAGGCCGCGCCCACGTTTTCGTCCCAGTACTCGACCCACTCGGACGTTGAGGTGGAGGACGTGAATGCGTCCACCTCGGGTCCACCAGCGTCCATCTCGGGTGGACGCTCCCAGGCGGACGCTTTTGTCAGGATGTTGTAGTAGTACACGTACCCGCTGGCCTCGTCCAGCAGCTCCACCCACGCTTTCGCGACCTTCCGATCCTCATCGTCCTGCTCTCCTCCTCCTTCTTCCAACTGCTGCGACAGCCGCCGCGTCGCCCGCGACAACCGGAACGCACGCTGCAGTCGGCGGGCCGCGCGCACCTCGACGCACGTCTGTCGCATCGCTCGGCGCATCAAAAAGCGCCGCGCGAGCTTCTGGACGCGGACACGGGCGCGGCTCGCGGGTTGCGTCAGCTTGCGGCGGACGGCGCGCTCGATCCGCGCGGCGCTCGCGTGTTCGATGGCCAAACAGCGCGCTCGCAGCGTCTTCCGCGCGTTTCTAGCCCGTTCCAGGCGGTTGGAGCGTCGCACGCGACCTGCGAGGCGCTGCGCAAGCCACCGACGCGTGCAGCTTTGGATTTTGACGGCTGCAGTGGTCTTTAAGAGCTCATACCGCTTGTGGCATTGCCACTGGCGCTGGATCTTCTTGGCAGCCAAAGTCAGAGTGAAGTGGCGGCGGTCGCGCAGCTTCCGGACCTGCCGCCGCGCGAGGAACCCGCGCGCGTGGCGCTGCAGCACTACGCACGCTCTCTCGCGTCGCTCCTGCGCCTCCTGTCGCTGTCTAGCTTGCACCACGCGCAGCATCTCGACGCGCCTGCGGTCTAAAAACCCGCGAGCACTCCGCTGGAGGACAGTCACCGCGCGCGTTGCGACCTTGGACAGCTGGACGACAGTAGAGCGCCACCGTTGGACGCTTCGCCGGCGACGGAACGCGCTCTGGATGCGTGTGGCAGCCGCCTGGGAACGCTCTTCCTCCCTCAACCGCACGCGTCGACGCGCTTGAGCAGCTAGCTGCGTCGTCCGCACCGTCACGAGCAGCATCCGCGCCATCTTCTCCCTCGTCCTGCGTCTTCTGGCCTCCTCTTCCTCTCTCTGCTGCCGCTGCCTCCGCTTCCGGTCGACCACTCGCGACAGCGCGCGCGTCGCCCGCTTGTGCATCGCGTCCAGCACCGCGCGCGCTCGTCTCTGTCGGATCCACTTGCGGACGCGCCGCTGGATCCTCCGCGCCGCTTCGTTCTGCTTCTGGCGGAAGCGCTCGACGGCGACGCGCGTGTGGCCCGCGAGTCGCTGGTTCCTGGCGCTGTGCACGACCGCGTCGCAGCTCAGGCAGCACGGCAGGTTCACCGAGTCGTAGGCGCTCGGCCGGCGGCAGGAGCAGCAGACGCGGCGCGCGGCGCGAATGCCGCAGATGGCGCAGAGCCCGAAGCTCCTCGACCGCTTGGACTGGAGCGCGCGGTACCGGCGCTGGAGCATCGACACGCTCGGCCGGAGACGCTTATCGAACACCTCGGCGTCCCAGAGTAGCGTCGACGACTCGGTGGACAGCGTCGGGGCCAAGCGATGGGAGACGCAGGAAGCACAGAGACGCAGCAACAGCGGCGGGCTCGAGAGCACCGAGGCGGTGCAGGCGGCGCGGCAGTCCTCGCACACTGAGTGGCTGCAGGTCGACGAGCGAGACAGGAGACGCAGCAGCTGCTTGCGCCGCGCGACTTCTCGTCGCGCGCGACGCCGGCGGAACAGACACTGGAGCGCCGTCGCCGCCCGCGTCTGCTGCTGCTGTTGCTGCTTCTCGCTGTCGTCATTGACGTCGTTGGTGATCCGGGTGTCGGCTAGAGGCTGTTCCTCCGCGTCCTTGGCCGCTACAACCTGCTGCTGATGACGCCGGTTGCGAGCGCGGACCCACGACTGGATGCGCTGAGCGGCGTGTTGACGCCGCTGCTGCGCGTGAACCGCTCGGACGTGGGTACGGACGGCGAGCAGAAGCCGGTGCGAGCGCCACGCCGCCTGGATCCGAGCGGCCGCTGCGTTCGTGGCCTTCTCCTGCTCCCTCTGCAGTTGGATCTGCCGTTGGCGACGCGTCCCGTTCACCGAGAGGAGAACCACGCGAGCGACAACGGCCAGCGGCTTCGCCCGCTGCTGTCGCAACTGTCGCCGCCGCCGCCACTGCCGAGCGGCAAACAACTGGATGCGCAGCGCCGTCGCCACCCGCTTGGCTTTGTAGACGTCTCGCCTGCGCCTCCAGTCCGTCCACCACCTGCAGACGCTCCTCTGGATCCTCTCGGTCGCTCGTTCCAGCGACGTCGCCTCCTCCAGTCGTCTCTTCTCCTCCATCCGCTCCCTCAGCACTCTCACGCTCGTTCTTGCCGCGACTCCGCGCCACCGCGACTGGATCACCAGGGCCGCGCGGCTTTCGACTCTTCGTCTCCGCCTTCTCTCGGCCTCTCTCCTGGCCAGGAACCCGCGCGCGACTCGCTCCAACTCGATCGCCGCCAGCTTTCGCCGCCGCTCTTGCCTCCTCCGAGCGGCCTCGCGACGTCCACGGTGACCGCGGTACGCTGACTGCAGTCTCCGCGCGCTGATCCACTTGCGCACCGCCAGCAACGCGCGTGCGGTCCGCAGCCGCACTCGCCACGCTCGCACCGCGCGCTGGATCCGCCCCGCGGCCTTGTGTCTCTCCTTGGTCGTCACGCGCCGCCTAACCTCCAGAGTCAATGCGCCGGCCTTCACGAACCGCTCAATGCGTCTCACCGCTCGCTGCCGCCGCAGCTCACCGACGAGTCTCCGCGCGCTCCGGCCGCGAGCAACGCGCTGGATCTCGACCGCCGCCGCGACCCGCTCGGCCCACCGCTGGACGCCCACGAGACTCGCGTCCGAGTCGCTAGCGTCACTTTGGTGGCGGCGGAGAGCCCACCTGGACCAGCAACGCGTCAGAATCGGCTCGACCAGCGCCCGTTGGAGCAGAATCCGCGCCGCCTTGCGCTCGGACGCGCGCTTGTGGTGCACGAGCCGCCGACGGAGCGCGTTCTCCATGTCGCCCGCGTCGAACACGAGCTGCTCCTGTTGCTTTTGGTCGCTCCGAGCCGCTTGGACGCCTCGCACTGGGCTCTTCACCGTCCTGAACGGCACTCTGACGCGCTCCAGCACGCGGAAGCGTACGCTCTTGCCCCCGTCGCGAGCGTAGCTGGCAGCGAGCGCCTCGTGAGGGTGCGCTCCGGGCGTCGCGAGGTCGCGCAGGCTCTGGACGGCCGCGTTGCGCAGGTCCCAGGTCGTCCCGAAGAACTTGTGGCCCGAGTCGAGGGCCTCGAGCACGTACACTCCCGCGTTCACCTGTCGCTCGTCTGCATCGTCGTCCTCGTCCTCGTCGCTAGCGTCGGCGACTACGGTCCGCCTGCTGTGCTCCGTGTTGACGCTCGTCCACTGGTTAGAGGCGGCTCCCGGGCGCTTCCGCTTCTTCTTAGGCTTGCCCGGCTTGCTGTCGCTCGAGTTGTTGCTCTTGAGCGCCGGCACGTTCACGACGCGCTTGGGCGCCGGCTTCCGGTCCGGTTTGGTCGACTTCGGGTGTCTAATGGGCGAGGAAGCGGCCAGGAGGTCGTGCGAGAACTCGAGACGCAGGTGCTCGCGCCTGCTCAGCCCGCCGCGGATCATCTCCCGCGTCGTCGTCGCCTCGGACTTCATTGCGGCGACGGGAGCGGCGCCCGAGTTGCTGGACGGAGACAGCGGCGGGAAGCCGCGCTGCTCTTCGGCACGCGCGGAGCCCAAGACGCGCCGCGCCATTCGCTCATCCTGCGGTCTGCGATAGAGCGGTCAACTGTCAGTGGCATGAGTCGCGAGGATATAAATGGACGGCCATCAAGCGCGCTAATTCCGGCCGGGAGCGGCCGGATCGCCTGCTCCCACCCGCCAGAAGCAGTCGAGAACGTCCCCTCACCGGTCCGTGCGGTGGCTCCACTCTCTCTCTCTCTCTCTTGTGCGTGTGTCAGTGGTTCCAGTCTTGTTTCTGTCGTTTACCGTCGTGTCCCCGTGTCGTCTACCTCTTTTGTCGTTGCACCTACTCGGCCTTGGGCTCCTCCTTGGTCTTCGTGTCCTCCTCCTGCTCCTCGGTCTCGACCTCTGCCTCTGCCTCGCCGCCGTCTTGCAGCACGTGGTAGTACTCTGGGTTGGCGTCGACGCAGTCGCGCAGCGCGATGGTCTCCTTGCCGCAGTGCTCGATGAAATCGAGCCCCCCGGCCTTGCACCGGTCCAGACAGGCCTCCCAGGCGGAGAACTCCTTGCCGCACGGGCCGGCCTTCATGAACTTGCAAAAGCCGCACTCGGCCTTGGCGGGCGCGGCCAGGCACTTGTCCTCCTCCGGGTCGAACGCCGTCGACACGCACACGGTGCCCGTGAGCTCCGGCGCGTCCTTGGCGCGCGCGACCGTCACGCCCACGGCCGGGAACGGGTTGAACAGCGGCAGCAACTTGGACTCGAAGGCCGGCAGCTCGCCCGTCCACTCGCTCTGCTCGCCGTCCTCCTCCAGCAGAAACTGCAGCTTGTCGCTGGCGCGCAGGCGCTCGAGCAGCACGCTGGTGGCGCCGGCGTTGACGCCCGCGACGCCGTCGGCCGTCGACAGCGCGACGAACTGCGTGCTGTCGGCGCCGAACTCGATGGGCTCGCCGCCCTCCGTCGTCACCTTGACCAGCACGGCCTGCGCGCGCGCGTCCTCCACGTAACCCGTGACCTGCAGCGCCGCGCGGCGGCCCATGAGCGGAGCGAAGGCCTCGCGCTCCGCCTCCGTCGGGTGGAACTTGAGCACCACGAACAGCGGCTCATCCGACGCGAACTTGGCCGGGAAGCGCGCCCTGAGCGCCGCCGCCGACTCGCGCGACACGAACACGCCGATGAACTCGATCGGCGCCGCCGCCACAGACGCAGCAGGAGCAGCCGCAGAAGCCTCCTCTGACCGGGAGCAGGCGAAAGAGGACGCCGACAGGGCCGCCAGCGCCGCGGGGGCCGCAGGGAAGCGCAGCGAGGAGCGCGAGAAGAGCAGGCGCGACGCCATCGATGCGAATCGATTCCGTTGGGTGATGAATGAATGAACGGTTGATTGGGATTCGACGCTGGGAAGAGGTACGTGACTACTGGGTAGTCAAATGGAGGCGGGTAGTCATTTATGTGGGGTGATGACTACCCGGTAGTCATGCATGCTGACGTAATCGAGATGATCCCACCACCGAAACAAAGAATGTTTGTTTGTGTTCATTTGAGTGTGGCGCACACTACTTCAAGTAAGACGGGGGCGAACGTACAGTGTATTGAGTGCTGGATTGAAGCGAGTGAATACTGGACTGTTCTTGAGCGTTCTGGTACGCACCTTGTCGCAAGGTCCTGATTTACTTTAAATTAGGACACTTTCCATACAATTCAGCTAAACTGTTTTTCTAGAATAGCGTGAGCTTCTGCGACTTGTGGGCATTCCCGCGCGTTTTCTCGCCCCAGAAAAAGCTCTTCGCGCGCTCTGGATTCCTCCCGTGGCCGCTCGCTGTCTATGCGCTTTCGGCGCCCCATTTAACTTCAAAACGCGCCCCAAAGCGGCAAAGAACACGGAGAAGACTCAGAGGAAGCGCGCACATCTCTGCTGCGCCTGGTAGCTCCACCCAGCTGTGTGACGTCGCGAGGACAGAACCAAGCGGCAAGCGACAGTAACAACAAACAGGTACGCGTCGATCTGACTTCCTGTCTGCTGGCTGGGTGTAAGTACCACGTCCGCTCCTCTCACATTCACACGGACGACGCTGGTTAGACAAGGAAGAAAGAGCGATGGGCGCGACGACAATGCGCGAACAGATAGAGGGAGACGAGAACATCTACGCGCGCGTGTGGCACTTTGTGCAGCGGCAGCTGCACCTGCGGCCGCGCGCGGCGTCCTGCCCGGACGAGCGCGAGGCGCGCGCGGGCGGCGGCGCGTCTTCGCCGCGTCGGCGACGGCCGCGCTGTCTGTCGGACGACCGGACGGCGGACTACTACTACTCGACGGCCAACCCGCAGTGGAGCCGCGTGGCGATGCTCAAGCAGGTGGAGGCGGTGCACCTGGAGCGCCAGGACGAGTGCGCGCGCCGCCGGCGGTGCTACTACGTGGGCGCCGACCAGCAAGAGGCGGGCGGCAAGCGCGCGCGCGTGCAGGGAAAGTGCTTCAACTGCGGCGCGCTCTTCTTCCACTCGCTGGCGAGCGCGGCGAGTGGCTTCTGCGGCCGCGACTGCCAGAGCTCGTTCGAGTACCGGCGGCTGGTGCAGGATGTGGTCGACGGGCACGAGCTGCGCGGCGGCTCGGCCGTCAAGCGCCTTGCACCGGAAGGAGAAGACAACGGACGTACCGTTGCCATTGCCATTGCGCAGCGCCCGCCCGCGTTCTGAACGGTTGGCGTTAACCCAAGTGTCGTGACGGTGACGGCCACGGCTATTTTTAAGCCACGAGTACACTATCCATGTGCGTCATGCGAAACACTATTAAAACACGAATGCATTTGTAAAACACGCCTATCTTGGTCCGACCGACCTGTTCGCTCGTTCGCTCGTTCGTTCACGCGTCGGTGGACTCGAAGTGCAGGCGGTCGTCGCGGAGCGAAATGGCCGTGGGCTCCCTGGGGCGCAGCGCGTCGCTGTCCTCGCGCGCGAGGTCGTCGCACGTGGTGAAGTGGTGCGCGATCGAGATCAGCTCCGCGTCGAAGCTGTGGCAGAAAATGCGAGCGCGGACGTTGCCACCGATGCCCGCGAGCGCGCGGCCCTTGAGCGCGCCCAGCACGAAGATGCTGCCGTCTGCGAGCACCTCGGCACCCGAGCTGACGCCGCCCAGCACCACCAGCGACCGCTCGCGCGCGTAGATCTGCTGCCCCGAGCGCACCGACCGCGCGATCACCATCGGCGACTGCACCTCTTGCGCCAGCGCGGCTGGAACGTCCGGCTGCTGCTGCTGCTGCTGCTCGTGTACTGCCGGCGCCCGAGCGGCCTCAACGGAGGCCGTGGCGGCTACGTGCTCTTGCTGCTGCTGTTGCTGCTGTTCCTGCTGTTGCTGGCTCATCGACAGCCGCGTGCTGATGAAGTAGGGCAGCTGCAGCTTGGCCGCCAGTGCCTTAACGTCGTCGCTCGCGTTCGTCACCCCCACGGGCACGTACCCGACGTTCTGTCGTCGGTAGCAGGCAGCAAGTGAGTCTCGTGGCGGGCCTTTACAAGCCGGATAACGCCGTGTACGCACCTGTAGCCGCTCGATCTCGGCGCGCAGCTCGTGCTTCTTGATGGACTGCGAGTGCGGCGAGCCTGTCGGTCGCATCGGTTACGAGGGTTAGCGGGTGGATCCGAAGCCGAGAAGACGCGTATCAAAGCCTCACCGTCGCTGGAGACGAGCTGCAGGTCCAGCACCACGGCCGTGCGCTTCTTGGGCGTGTTGATCGACTGGAAGCGCGGCGCGTCGTCGCCCGAGGCGGAGGGCGCTCGCCGCGCGAGCCGCAGCGTCGGCAGCAGGTACGAACGCCCGTCCAGCTCCAGCGGCGACGTGAACGCGCGCCGGCCGGCCACCACGTCGTCCCAGCGCCGCGCCGCCTGCTGCGAGAACGCGCGCGGCCGTGACAAGACGCCGACGCCCACGCGCCGCATGGTGTTTTAGCTTGCTGCTTCCTTTGGGGGGCGGCGATTACACTTGGAAAATGTATGGGGAAGTGCCGGCGTTCACAAAAAGGGAGCTCCGTCCGTGAGCGGCTCCAAAGCCACAGCCACACTCTATCCACCCGACAAAGTACGGAAAATTATTATCAGATCTGGTACGAAGCCAAAGTGGACCATGCACAATTATTGATTCTCGACGCGGTCAGAACGGAATCCATTCGCACTTAGTTACAACTTCAACGCGCTCAAGCTCATCATGGCGATAACCTGCCTACAGCTACCTACACGACGGCGCTGGCGCCCCACGTGCCGTAGTCGCCGACGTCTCGCGGGCCGAAGCTCATGCGCACAGCGCGGCGCAGCGCCGGCTCGCGGTACAGGTCACTCGAGTCAGCGTCCGGGCCGGTGGCGACCAGCGGGAACGAGCCGAACACTGTCAGCGGCGTCGACTCGGACGCGCGCAGCGACGCCTTCGAGTCCGACGGCTTGGCTGCCTCGCTCTCCTTGTCGTCGAGGTCGTCGCCGTCCAAGTCGCTCAGCCGGAGCGCCTTGTCGCCCGAGTGGGACCCGCCGGCCACGTCGTGAAGCGGTATGTCGACGTCCGAGTGGCTGCTTTTGACCAGCAGCGGCGCGAGCTCGCCGTCCTCGTCCTCTGGCTGCTGCTTCTCCACCTCGGCCACCTCGGCCTCCTGCTCCTGCGCCTCCTCTTCCGCCTCCTTCACCAGCGGCAGCGGCTCGTGGGACGGCGCCGACGCCTGGTCCAGGTAGCTGTAGCTGCCGCCGCGCGTGATGAACTCGCCGGCGCGCTCCTTGTCCTGGATGTACCGCCACAGCGCGACGATGTACGTGACCATGAGCAGCACCAGCACGCTCGAGCTCTGCGCGCTCGTGCCGCGGATCAAGAAGTACCCGCTCATGCCCGCCTGGTACAGCAGCAGACTCACCATGGTCGCGTGCGTCGCCGTGCGCGCGATGCTGCCGCGGCCCTTGATGCGGCGGCGCACGCGCAGCAGCGAGTACTTGTCCACGGCGTGCTGCATGCCGAAGTAGAGTGCGCCGAGCGGCAGGATGAGCGGTACGACCGTGGAGAACAGCAGCACGACCGTCAGCATACTGATCTGCATGGCCGACTGCGTGCCCGTGAAGAAGGGCCACGCCTCCACGGCCTGGATGTGCTCTCGCGGCGTCAACGCGCGCGGCTTCTCCCACGAGAACTTGAAGAACTCGCTCGAGCGCAGCAGCACGACGGCCGTGCCCAGGAACGCTCGCTGAAGCACGTAGTCCACGAAGAAGATGCCCGAGTTGCGCAAGAAGAGCGCGCCCATCATGTCCAGCAGCTCGCCCTCATTCTCCAGGTACAGGAACACGGCGTCAATCGACACGAACGCCAGGCTGGGCACGAAGATCGTGTTGAAGATCAGGTAGATCGAGGCGGACCGCACCACCATGCGCTCCTTAGCTGAGTCGGTCGACAGCGGCTGGATGCGACCCGCGTGATGGATCACGTTCAGCAGCACGGCGTTGATCATCACGAGGATGAGCGTGGGGAAGTAGTTGGCCATCAGGCGCGCCATCTGCGGCGAGAACTGCTGCACCCACTGGTTCACGCGCGCGACCACGTCCGAGAGCGACCGCGCAGCGTTCGTCGAGTACGAGTTGCTGTTGGATATGGCCGACGTCACGGCGATGGGCGACGTGAACAGCAGCAAGAGGGTCAGGATGGCCGCGTTCACGAACAGCACTTGGATCGTGCGCTTGGCGAACGGGCTCGACACGTTCTGCCAGTCCAGGTCGTCCGGTTCCGGCGCCGCCGACATGTGCCACCGCGTCAGCGACAGCTCGCGCACGTACTTGATGAGTCGGTGCTGCGCGTGCTCAGGGAAGCGCGCGAGGATCGACGTGATAGAACGGTTCCTCACGCGTCGCACGAAGCGCGCGCGGAGCCGAGCCGACTTGAAGATGATGAACGCCCGCCCGGCGCCGCGATTCTCCTTCAGGATGCGCGCGAGGCACGCGCTCTCCTGCTCGCGCAGCTTCTCAATGCGCACCTCAAGCTCGCGCACCGTCGCGTCGTAGGGCGGCTCGCGCCAGCAGCACAGCAGCTTCTTGAGCACGAGTGGCAGCGATGGGAACTGCATGCTGCCTGGCAGGATGCGCAGCGAGAACGGGACGCGTTCGCCGGCGAGCACGCGTTCATGCAGGATCTTGGCGCGCTCGAGCTTGGTCTCCTCGGCGCGTCGGCGGTGCTGCAGCGCATGGAACTCGCCGAGGTTGTACACCATGGCCACGTCCTCCACGTATCCGGGGAAGACCTCGTCCATGAGGTACAGCATGCGGCCCTCGTGCAGGTTTTTGGGCAGGCCACGGTCGATGAACAGCGACCGGTAGCTGATGGACGACGGCTGCATCCCAATGAGGTGCCCGGACGTCGACGCCGAAGCCGGCGGGGCCTGCGACGACGCGACGGGCGGCTGAGCCGCTGACTGCGTCTTGGCCTGCGCTTCGATGGCGGCGGCAGCGGCGTCCGCTAGCTCAGTCTTGGCCGTATCAACTGACGGATCCGTGGCTGAGGCAGTCGTCTCGGCGCTAGCAGCAGCCGAGGCGATGGCGGTCGCTGCCGTGACGGTGGAGACGACCGTGGCGGCCGAGGCGCCGGCGTCCATCGTCTTGGACCTGAACGAGGACGTGCCGGACGCCGCCGTGGACAGCGGACGCGGGATGTGCGAGAGCTGGCTCAGCTTGTAGTAGAACACGCCGAAGGCTATGGTGAAGGCGTAGGTGGACCCGACGGGGATCCAGAGATAGGGCGACTCGTTCGGGACGACGCGGATCGTCGCGTGCGCGAACGACCACCAGTGCGCGTCGATGGCGCCGCTGCCGTCGCTCCCGGCCAGCGAGGAAGCTGCAGCGGTGGACGCGAGGTCGTCGGGCAGCTCGAAGGGCGTGCCGTCCTCCTCGCTCTTGATCACGGCCCGCGCGTACTCGGCCACGACGCCGATGCCCAGGTACAGCGGCAGCAACACGAGCGTGGCCATGGCCGTCAGCGCGCACAGGAACTTGAACGCGTAGAGCTGGTAGAGCAGGTAGAAGGTGCCCTCAGGCCCCAGCATGGCCTCCACGCGCGTGCCGCGGATGGGCGTGCGCCACAGCAGCTCCGCCCATTTGGCCAGCGTGAACGCGTGCGCCGGCTTGCTGCTGTCACCCTTAGACTTGGCCTTGCCGCCCGGCATGGTGGAGAAGTGGAACAGGCTGAAGCGCGTGCTGCGCGCGCACGTCTGGAAGACCAGCAGCGCGACCGCCAGCATGCACGTGTTGAGCCCCAGCACGAGCCCCATGCCCTGCCAGCCCATGGCTGCGTCCTTGGCCACCGTCGCGTTGTAGTCCACGCGCCAAATGCTGCCCGGATCCTGCGCCGCCTCCACCTCTGCGTCCGCCATCATCATGAGTGGAGCGTCGGCTTTTTCTCGTAAAGTTGCGATGTGAGGGAAACGCGCGCCGCGGAAGGAAGGGGACGAGAACGCGCCGACTGATGGACCGGCCGACTGATTTGCCTGTTTGCGCCGCCTCTTGTGACCTGGTCGGATGGACTGAACGGGGGCGGACAAAAGGGCGGAAGGCGCGGTATTAAACCGGTATATAACTGATAATCAGGACAGGAAGAAAAACAGAGACGGATTCTATTTAGTCGGAGGTTGTTATCGAATACAGATCCGGTCCTGCGCTCCCGACTAGGAAAATATAAGCTCCATACAAATGCAAGACCCTCCCAAACTCACAGGGGTAAATGACAAATCGGGAACACTTTTGAAATGTGACACCATTGAGGGAGCATAACTACCGATAACGACGGGAAAATCCGCAGGATTACGGTCCTGTTCTCCAAAAAAAAAATTCGTTGACCCACCAAAGACATGCGACGACACAAAACCCGCCACCTTGTCAATTCTGAATTTTGATTGGTCAATACTCCACAAAGTTTAGACAAATGAGTTGATTACGCTGAACAAAAACGTTTATTTCAGCTGTTAAGCATCAGCAATCTCGTCTTTGGGCAGAGCTTTTTCGAAGCTCTTCACAACAACAGAGGAGTCAATTGACTCTCATGTTGCTATGGTTCTTTCAATCGCCCTGCACCGTTTGTCCTTTGCGGTTTGGCCCTCTTCCTCTTCAAAGTACCACAAATTTCTAATTTTCTGTTTGAGTGGCCCCATGACACCCACGTCTAAGGGCTGGCAAACCGATGTGGTGTTTGGAGAAAGAGGTACAAAGCCACACAAGTCTCTTCAAAGACGACCCTCCGTCCTTCATCGGGCACATGACTGTCGAAATTATCGAGCAGTAGGACGGAGGGTGCCTGGATCTGATATTTAAAAAGCCGACTAATGTAAAGCTCCCATACCTTGCCATCCATCCACGCATTCTCTTGTACTATGTAGAAGCGCTCTTGTAGATACGTCAGCAGCTCGTCGGTTTCGATCGTTCCGCCAGGGACGCCGCGCAAAATGAACAGGATCGGAAGTTTTTTTCCTAAATCAGTGAATGCAGTGACAAGTGGCACAAAAACACTGATATTAGTATCATGCGGGCCTGCTTAAATCAGTACATATGTGGTCAATCGTTGATAATGCACTGAAATAGACGTACCATCAGCACGAGCGCCAATAACAGCAGTCATGCGGCAGCTGTGTCGGCGCAGATTCTTCACCTTCGCGTGTCCTCACCGACCGCAGATCGCCCACATGCGCTGAGGGACCATGTCGTAATAGATCGCCGTCTCGTCGATGTTGTAGATGGTCTCGGGGGGGGGGATCGCTGCCAAACAGACCCCAAAACTCGGCGGCGAACGCCAGCTTGATGTGCTCCAGCTCCTCCAGCGTCTCGGAGGCCGCTTGCGGCTTCTGATTCGAAAAGCTGTGGCTAAAACCATTACGATGATGCTAGTAATTGTCATATTTTCAACAGTCGAATTATGCACAGCGCTTACCGTGTGGAGAACCGTTGAAGAAGCTTCATTAACGCCGCTTGCGCGCTCTAATTGCTCTTTTTGCTGTCGGTCATGTACGCAGCGAGCCATTCCGCGTAGTTTAACTTGATGTAGCGAATCATATATCGCGTGTTGAGAATCTTAATACAAAAAATGGCGTTAAAAAACGACAATACAAATAAAACAAAACGAAACACGCACTTACGTTGCACTCGCGACGCTCGTCCTTCATGTAGGTAATCAACTCGTGCGCGACGGGCAGGGTCTCCTCCATGCCCTGCCCACCCATCGTCTTGGCCTTCTTGGACACGCGGAAGTTGAGAATCTTGTCCTTGTCATTCACCCAGTCCCGCACAGTTCGGCACAGGTAGCCGTAATGCATGGCAGCCGCAGCTACTCCAACGACATTGGTGTACTTGATGGCTGTGATCTTCGCGTCGATGGAGTAGCTGCGCTGGACCTGAGTCACTGGTTCTGGTGCTTTGAAACATGAACTCGGCGGACACAAATTAAAAAAAAAAGTCGAGATTTGGACATTGATTTAGCGCTGAATGGCTGTCAAAGCGAGATCGCTTTGCTCATTTTTATTGGATAAACGTTGTTTGAAAACGATGCTATCATTGGTTAAAAATTCGATATTTTCGCAACAGCAGAGGAAGGTGCCACTGTTGCACAAGGTGTCAGCATGGTGGATTTCTTGTCCTGGAAATTTTCCCGTCGTTGTCGGTACCACGACGGGAGTACACGGTTACACTGTAACCTACGCCCCAGCTACGCGGGTAACTATCTGGTTACGAGGCAGGTGGTCGACAAAAGCCGCATATGCGACCAACAGACAAACGGTACCAAGTTTTTTTTTTTCATTTCCGCCCTATTTAGCGCCCGATGTTCAGATCCAGCGCGTCGGGGCTCGTTTGAAGTGACAATGGAGCTCAAAGAGCACAAGGGGTCTACTATGATGAAAAAGCTTGTCCGGTACGTCAAAGACTTCGCACAAAGGAAAGAAAACCCGTGGAAGTCGTCCAGCGGGGGGGAAACAACCGCATCATTGCATGTTCACCATGCCACTGTCGATTTCAGGTCGTTGCGTATCGGCACAACTCCTAGCACACTTCAGTTCGACCATGGTACATCTCGTCGGTGCAGCCTTCACACACCGAACGCACTTCACTTCCGAAGCCGTCGGCTCGCCAACTTGCGGACTTCGTCGTCGTCCAAGTGGCGGTCAAAGGCAATTATGCAGTCAGCAGGACAGTTTATAAGACGCAAATCGAAGCAATCAACGGCGTCGACTTGGCCGAGGGCGAGCGAACTCTGTATTGGGCCAAAGAAAAGCGAATGCCCAGCTGAACGCTGGCGACTTAAAATCCTTCCGATATCTCCGCAGTTCCTCGAGCTGTTCACACACCGAAATCCCCACTTGGCGACGAAGCGCGAGACGACTGAGGACGGAACGTTTCTCCGTTGTATGATGGTATATGGTGTGGCGGTGAAGGGTCAGGGCGCGATGCAGCGCGTTCTCGGTATTGACAGTGCGCACGTCAAGTATCATATCTACGCAGACACGCAACTTGTTTGGTTAGCCGTGATGGAAACCTCAACAACGTCTGCGTCGCGTGCGTGCTGGTTCCAAGTGAAATCACGGAAGCTACATTTGGTTTCTGAGCCCGTGCATCTCAGCTGGATTGAACTTGAAGTTCCCGCTGCTCGCGGACAGATGCAGCGGCTTAATCGCTACGGCGCGGACGCTATCTCTCAAGCTCAAGATCCATACCGTCCGCATCATACGCAAAATCCACACAAGCATTTGAATCAAAGCTCGTCGCTGTAGTAGACATTGACGACCTCGCCCGGGGCAATGTCGCGATCAGCGACCACGAAAATGACCACATTTTATCGGTTCCGAAGCTTGACGAACAACCACGACGCTTCACAGAAATTATATATGAATTACGCGATGATTCCGGTGCGCTGCGCGCCAATGTAGGTGACCTTCTTGTGCATCGAGCTTCATATCACCACGTAGTCGTTGTCTTGGTGCACATTACTCCCCAAGTCGTGGGGGGTCAAACGGTCCTAATAAGGCGCTACGCATTAGCCGGCTTGGATGAAACGAATCGCGGCGACCACGAGGCCCGTGGCGCCTTGTTGCAACTTGAGGCCAGGCGGCGTCTCGGGGCGGTTACCATAGTTCCCACCGACAGAACAGCTGGAGTCCGTGTATTATACGCTGGTGTCAGCGTTCAGGCAGCGAATTTCGTGCACGCGTCGTTGCAGCCACATGGATCCATACGTCCAAGCCTGTCGAAACGAAGTCCTCGTTGTTGCTGTTGTTGTCGATCTTCTCTACGTCTGATGACCAGTTGTTGGGGTGG
>JAADXW010000308.1:0-26048 GCA_023337975.1 Phytopythium ostracodes
CCCCCCCCCCCCCTCCCCCCTCCTTGCCGCCGGTCGTCGGCAGCTTGACTGTCGCCCAAGCTAAGACGCGTCCGACGGCCGAGCTCGTCAAAGGAGGCAGAAGGAAGGACAGCGACTGCGAGCGATGGGACCGAGCCGGCGCCAACGGCAATGAGCCCATTAGACCCGGGGCGCTGCGCCTTTTATCCAGGACGAGTGAGTGCCGAGCGCTGCACTGTTGCTGGCTCGGTCTCAGCGCCATCGTGTCCGGCAGGGAGCAGCGGACGACGCGTCATATCTAGCACAACGGGGGCATGGAGCTGGACGGGCAGGACGCGGGGGGAATGGCTTGTGTACAGATAGAGCGTAGCCGCTAACGTGGGTGTGGTGGTGTGTCGTACGTAACAGTCGCTTGTCATCGGCCCCGACTTCCAGCACATTCTTCGTATCCTCAACACCAACATTGATGGTCGCCGCAAGGCTTGGGTCGCCCTGACCGCCATCCCCGGTGTGGGTCGCCGTTTCGCCATCATGATCTGCAAGAAGGCGGAAGTCGACGTCACCAAGCGGTGCGTTGCCTAGCGCCATCGCCCACCTGTCGCTGCAGTCATTCGTCATTCTAATGCTGTTCGTAATTTGCTCCCCGACTACAGTGCTGGTGAGCTGACCAACGACGAGATCGAGCGCCTCGTCGCCATCATCCAGAACCCGCAGCAGTTCAAGATCCCGGTGTGGTTCCTCAACAGACAGAAGGACTACAAGACGGGCAAGCACTCGCAGGTTGTGGCCAACAACCTCGTCGGCAAGTGGCGCGACGACCTCGAGCGCCTCAAGAAGATCTATGCCCACCGTGGTCTGCGTCACTGGTGGGGCCTCAAGGTGCGTGGCCAGCACACCAAGACGACCGGTCGCCGTGGCCGCACGGTCGGCATCCTTGCCGGCGGCCCGGGCCAGAAGTAAGGCGTCCCCGCTCTTCCTGGATCTTGCTCGACATGTTAGGAGGGCTTGCTGCGAAGCTGGCGCATTATTGGTGGGCACAGTCGCCTCGCGCTGACTTGTGACGGTCGGCGCGAGCTCCGACGACGTGACAATAACAGAAAATGCACGATCGGCGAATCGTCTTTTGCTGCTTCTTTGACTCTTTGCGCGCCGCCGTCTCTGGTCATCGCTGTTGCTCGGGTTGGTTGTTATCACTTCGCCCATGTTCAGTCTCTTCCAGTGAGTTCGAGGTCTAACTACCAATTGTGGCGTTCGTAGTCACGACGGGTTAAGCGGGGAAGGGCATGTTGCTTGCGCATATCACCTGCACACGGTAAGCGCTCCGTCTTGTCATCAACCTGTCGTGTATCACTACGGTACCATGGTAGACGATCGCCTGGCAAGATTGCTGCGACCAACACAGCGAACGGAGCACTCGTGTCTTACTTTTGTCGTCTTTAAATTAGATTAGTTGGTAGTGGCGGAAGCAGGGCTCCTCCATCTCTATGAACTCGCTGCGAACGCGATCGAGCGTGTAGCCTCCTCCTCCTGTCCATCCCAGCCACAGGCGTCTGTCAGTTGGCAGTCACAAACATGCAACGTGCAGGACACAACCAGGATCCGTGGTCAGCTTTCTAAACGGCGCACAGCGAGCGGAAGCCGCCCACGCCGATCTCCGAGAGCCGCTCGACGCCTAGGAAGCCCATGATGATGCCGCTGAAGCCGATCACGAACGCGATCAGGAAGATCACAAAGGCCGATTTGCGGTACTTGCGGATCAGGTATGACATGCCGATCTGTCCGACCAGCCCCGAGACGAAGCCGATAGCCCCGTGCCAGAGCGCATGCTCCACCTTCAGCGTGCCGAGGATGATGAACTGCACAGTCGTGGCCGACGAGGTGAAGAGGATCATGGAGGACGACGTGGCGGCCGCGACCTGCGGGTGCAGACCCATCTCAAGCAGCAGCGGGCCCTTCACCATGCCGCCGCCGATGCCGAGCAAGCCGGCAGCGACACCAGCAGCAGTGCACAGCGCCGGGTATTTGACCACAGCCTGCTTGGTCCAGACGACGTCACCCTTGGCGTACTCAAAGCCCGAAGCCTGCAGCCGGTCGTGGAAGTGGCTGATCTTGAGACCGTAGTAGATTGTCACTACCACGAAGAACGGGAAGGCGAGAGCCATGAGCGCCCAGTACCCAACACTGCCGCACGAGACGCCAACGATGCTGGGCGTGCCATGGCCGCCCTTGGCCAGCGAGAACATCACAAGGCCGATCCACGTGAGGCACAGCACAAACAGATCCACGAAGGGCACAACGCGGCGCGACTTGGTCATTTCTTCAAGCGAAAGCAACTGTAGCAGCCGCGGCTTTCGATGCAAGCTGCCCTTCTTCCCCTTGCCTCGGATGGTCTTCATGAAGCTGCTCGTGTTGACGCTGTGGATCAACGACTCGTTCTCGTTGTCATTGTCGCTGCCGCT
Source organism: Phytopythium ostracodes (assembly GCA_023337975.1). Taxonomy (NCBI): domain Eukaryota; phylum Oomycota; class Peronosporomycetes; order Pythiales; family Pythiaceae; genus Phytopythium; species Phytopythium ostracodes. Next base: position 2,439 of record JAADXW010000308.1, read on the forward strand.
GTCGTCATCCGTGCTTGTCGAAGACGAGCCGCCGTGCTCGTCCACATCGGTGAAGGCGACGTTGTCAAGCACCTTGAGCTTAAGATCGGGCGCTGCATCACTTGCCGGCCGCTTGTAAGCCTTCCACTTAAGGTACGCGAGCGCCACGACCTGAAACTTCTTGAACCGGGATTCGTACGGCAGCAGCTTCCAGTAGTTGACAATGTCCTCAACCTTTTTCCTGTCCGCCTGCGTCTCCTCCTTCCAGATATTCTTGCCCTTGAAGAACGTGCGCAGAGCCGTCTTGGTCAGCAGCCACACGATGCACACAGTGATGAGCCACTCGGGGAAAACGGCGTTCATGTTGACGCCCACGATCGTGCCCGCCAGCGTCATGGGCTCCATGAGCAGCACGGTCTCGTAGTCGATGATCGGCCGGCTGCGCACAAGCGGGTGGCGCTTGCCGACGTTCAGGATGAAGCTGGCGATCGCGCCGCCAAAGATCGTCGCCTTGGACAGCGGTACGGCTTCGTGCGACGACAGACTCATCAAGATGATGTACGCGGGCACGAGCAAGCCGCCGCCACCCAGACCGGACCCAGCAGACAACACCGTGCACACGAACGCGCCGATGGAGCCCACGAGCTCCGTGTGAGTCAGCGGGAACAGCGGCACGTCCTCTTCGCACACTCCCGCGCGGCACACCCAGCCATCGAGGCCCTGCGCGCGGCAGTCAGCCGTCGCCTCGCACGTGGCCTCCGCCACCACGTCCAGCACCGTCGAGTCCTCCACGATCTGCGCCCTCGCCATGGCCGCAGCCACGGCCAGAGCAAGCACCACACAGCGGCGCGCCATTGCTGAGCCAATCGGCGCCATGTCAACTGTACTATGCGGTCACGCTGGCAGAGGATGAGACGGGAGGCGTCGTGGAACAGTCGGAGGCGCTGGAGGCAATGGATTCGAGCACGAGCGAGAAAGAGACGCGATGAGAAGCCCGGGTTCCGGCGCTCCAAGCCGATTAGTAAGTTGACCTTGGCAGGCGCTGGTGGCCATGGACGGCGCGACTGTTACCCATACGCAGGGAAAAGCTGGTCAACCTGCCAGGTCGAAAGTTTGGGCTCCGGAAGAGCTCCAATGCTCTTATTCATCAACTTTGAAGCGTAAATATAAGTGTTTCAATTCTGTAGTTGTCGGAAAAGGGGTAGATCCGTGACAGGTTTTCGCAATTCTGGAGCGGACAGGTGGGATATTTCGGCCAATCGGGCGCCGAGATTGCGTAGGACTGCAGTCAGTGTCGATACGTACTATCATTGGATGGACATCCGACCAATGATTATTCGAGAGGATATCCATTTAGCCAACCAGAGGTCTTTGTGGAGTAGCATCATCGAAATCGCAATCCGACACTCGAAACGCCGCAAAGGCTGGATCGAAAAGCTGATAACGATGCACTGAAGTGAAAATGGCTGCCTTGGTGTTCCTGTCTTTGCGATGCAAGCAACTTCCGGGTGCGGTGGCGGAAGGGGAAGCTCTACGTCTGTACGTCCGCCTTCTTGGCAGCGCTGTCGGTCTGGTGCACTTAAGATCAGAGCTACTGCGGCGCACATTTGCCGGGGAGGCGGCGAGGGGGCGGGATATGATAAGCAGCACGATAGACCAATTGCAAAGCCCCTGCGGAGTCCACCTTGGCTGTGACGCTTTGGATCGAGTATTGTACGCGGTGCTGAATCGCTGCTCCGACCCCGTTCGGTGCATCGTATCCGAGCCAATCCCAAGGCCATCGGGCGGCTGGAGTTGAGCGTCGTTAGCGCCGAGGCACGAATTACAAGATGCAACTAGTGGAATGCATTGAGCAGCTCGCGCCGACAGTCTGCAAGTCGACCGCCACCGCACACCCGCATTGGCGTTCATGCGCTGTATTTTAAGCGCCGGTGGGTGGGTTAGTCGATGCTGGGATGGCTCCTCCGTCTGTGATAAAGTGCAGTAGCAAGCGCATAGACCTTGTCGCGACGGTGCTGTGTTGACGCGGCCACCGTTCAAGAGCGAGCTTGCGTGGTCCAACGAGAAGCTACTGTACTTTGACGACCGCACGGGCATCATCTACCGCAAGAACTGTACGTGCATGTGCCAAGACACCCAACGCCTAATCAATGACGGCAGGAATGGCAAGGGACATAAGTGTGAGTGTCCACCGTCAAGGGCATCAAGCTTCTCACGGGCGGGGAAAACGTGACGATATCACAGCGACACCCGCGTGGACGTTGGCGCGCGCAGTAGCGATAAAGCGAGTTGTCAATGTCAACGCTCGTCCAAGTCCCAGCCTATTCATTTAGTACGCCCGCCCACCCCTCCCTGTAAGCTGTAGGTCATTTACCCACACATGTCAGCATTCACGTGCGTGCATGCGGCCTCCAACATTCTCGAATGAGCCCCGTTCGCAGTGAATGCTTCCGCACCGCCCGCGGCTTCAGTTAGGAGTCCAAACCACTTCAAATGGTTAGCCATCCATCCATCCACCTTCACTTCTTCCCGTCTGCCCCCGTCCACTTGACGTGCGCGATGACCGCACGCGACGCGGCCGCGTGACGCGACCTCGCTCGCCACACTCATTCGCTTCGCCCCATAGTTTCGCCAACACAGTTGCCTCCACCGCTTGATGCCGCCGCGTTCGTGGAAGCTTCAACGCGTTCCGCGGTCGCCGCGTATGACTCGGGAGTGATACATTTTCATACGCGACACCGCTCGCAAGCTGCTCTTTCGTACATAGTCGGGCAAGTACGTGGCGTTCCAAGTCGTTGGCTGCCAACGAACGCGACGCCCGTTAAAAAAAAGAAAAAACCTACGATATAAAACCAAAAGCGCGGCAAAGAAAAATCATTCGCGACCTATGAAAAAGCGCACACAAATAGAAAAAGGACGGCGGCACCCAAGCCGTGGCAGTTCCCTATTTATCACGTGAGAAGCAAAGGAAACCTTTGAGAATCGCCCGCCATGAGCCCGACCGCTTCCAAGGTGCGTCAAGCGACGCCCCCGCAGTGTACATGGGCGCCCTCGACAGTCCCTAAATGACGTTTATGATCGTGTATGCGATGGAGCAGACGTGCGTGGTGCTGACCTCGTCGATGGTGTCGATCGCGGAGCAAAAGTCGCAGATCGCGCAGCTCAAGCAGATGCTGGACGGCAACAAGATCGTCTTCTCCGAGGTGGACTGCAGCCTGGAGGAGAACAAGGAGACGCGAGACCACTACTTCAAGGCCAGCGGCATCCGTGGCAACTTCCCGCAGGTCTTTTTGCAGGACGCGGACGGCGGCAACATCCGCTACCTCGGCTCCTTCAAGGAGATCCAGGTGCGTTACTGTTCCGTGGGCTGCTGTTGTATGCGCATGGATCTAACCGCGCCCGTCTGTTTGATAGGAGCTGAACGAGATGAGCGACGTGCCCGTCGAGATCATCAAGGCCAACAACATCCCGACGCTCGATTCTGTCTTCCAAGGTGTGTCCGCGCCTCATTGATGCGTGTGGAGGTGCCCGTTCACCCTGACCTAACGTTCTTGTTAATCTGTCGTTGCTCGCAGACGTCGCGCGCCGTGCGTAAATGGCTCCGGCGCCCGATGATGGCCCTCACGCTATATAACTCCCCCTTTTTCCTCTCTTTATCCTCGCGCTTGAGCCCTTGTAGAAGCAGTAGCAGCAGTAGAAGTAGACGACGCACGTAGAGCGGCGAAAAGCACACAAAACATACGCATAGATCCATTTTTCCCGATCCTTTGTTGTCTTTAACATGTCATAGTGATGGATCGATGGCGGCAGGGCGAATGATCGACGAAACATATAGTTTTCTATTACTGATTGGTATGATACAGCTTGCTTGTTCTTGTCTCCTTTCCCGCGTCTCGGCGTCCAGGCGGCTTTCGTCATACTGAAACATCTCTTCATGGGGTGGCACACTTAGGCGCGCGCAACCAGCACGCGGAGCGCGGCCGCGGCCTTGGCGGGGCTGTCGGCGAAGCGCTCGAGCGCGAGCTGCGCGACCGGAGACAGGTCCAGCTGTCGGATCTCCTCGGCAATCTTGCCGTCGGCGGTGAATGTCACGTGCGACACGATGCGGAACGATAACTGCTCGCCCTCGTCGAAGTGCGCAGCTAGCTCGCCAAAGGGCGCCGCGAGCGGCACGCTGCTCTTGTCCGAGGCGGCGGCCTTGCTCAGTACCACGTCTACGTCGAAGGTCACATCGCACTTGTCGTGCACGGGCGTGTTCGGCTTCCACTGCACGTCGTAGCGGCGCAGCTTGTAGGAGGAGAAGACGGCCGAGCTGCGGCGCTTGCTGTCCAGGATGGCGTGGATGCCCGCCACGCGGTCGCCCGCGAGCGAGACCTCGGCGTTCTCGGTCCAGATGTTACCCGCACCCGACTCGAACGCGCCGCCTTCGGCCTCGTTGTACGCGCGCACGTAGGCCGCGAGCGTCGTGTTCTGCTTCTTGCGCAGCTCGTTCAGCTGCGCCTCGTTCATCGGCTCGGCAGCAGCGGCGGTGGAGCTGACACGCGCCATCTTGGCGCGCAGCACGCTGTTCTCCTTCTCCAGTTCGGCGGTGCGGTCCTCGAGGAAGTTGAGGCGGTCCTGCTTGCGCTTGCGGCACTTGCGCACGCGCTCGCGGTTCTTCATGCGGCGGCGCTCGTCCAGGTCCTCCTGGTCCGACACGCGGTCCGAGTTGGGCGTCGCGTTGGAGGCGCGGCCCACGGAGTAATCCATCGGCGGCGGGATCACCGGACGGCTCATGTAGTCGTAGCTGAGGGGCATGTTCATCGTGGCCATGTCGGCGAGCTGCTGCTGGTGATGGTGGTGCTGCTGCTGGTCGTGATGCATGCCCGCGGGCTTGTACGCCTCCGGAGGGCTATTGGTCGCGAAGGCACCGGGGAAGCGCATCGGCACCTTGACGCCCGAGACGTCCTTGGGCGTGAAGCCCGAGGGCGAGATCTTCTGGTTGACGTCCGCGCGCGGCGAGTATCCGGAGCGCATGTAGCTGACCTGGGCGGAGGACGTGGGCAACGGGTCCGGCAGTCCCGTGACGCTGATGCGCGGCGTGAAGCCCGTGGTGAAGCGCGGTGTGAAGCCCGAGCGAGGGGTGAGCCCGGTGCTGAAACGCGGCGTGAGCCCCGTCTTGAAGGAGCCGAGCGGCGCGCAGAAGTCACGTAGGTCTTCCATGCCAAAGGTGCGCGGACTGAGCGAGATGGGCTTTGGCAGGCCCTGCACGCCGTCCGAGCCGTGCATCGGGCCGGAAGACGGCGGTAGGTAGCCCATGTGGCCGGCACCCAGGTTGGGCAGGCCGAGTTCTTCGCGTGCCGCGTGGAGACCCATCGAAGACATGGCGGTCGAGGACGAGGCGGTTAAAACAGCGGCGGACGTGGTCGTGGTAGTCGACGACGGACCCAGAGACGCGCTGGGTCGCTGGCTGTGGAAGCTAATTTTGGCGGCGGCGGTGGGTCAGCGGGCGAGGACGGCAGGCTCTCGCGCTCGTGGTTCCCGCTAGGTAATGCGCTATTTAAAGAGGACGAGGCTGCTGCTGCTACTGCTTGCTGCTGTTACGCGTCGTCCGGGCGGTAAACACGGCCGAGACAGGGCGTTGCACGTTGCCGAGTAAATTGGATTATGTAATGAGCGTGAGTGCTGGCGGCGGCGCGGCGCTCGCTCGGTCGGCCGATCGCGTTTGAGCGAAAACAGTATCGTGTTGGTTGAGGAAAAAAAAGGCAGACATACAGTACTCAGCGGTTCCCCAATCCTCTTGCGTTGATTATTGGTGGGTGGGTGCACAGGTGTTCTGGACCCAAATAACTCGGCTTAACTAAAGGGACAAAAGTATCTCACGTCTGGTATTCCGTGTGTGAGGGGGAAGCAGGTTTATCGGATTACAGATGGCGCGGGCTACAAGGCGAAAGCGTCGGGGCTTTTCTGACGAGATGCAGATGGTGGCGGAAGCGCACAGGCTGGCCTGCGATACTGCGGCAACGTGTGGGTGAGCGAAGTGGCTACGGGCACTATCTGGAGAGGAGAGGACTTTGACTTATTAATAGAGACTTGCAACCCGAGGGTTGGGCGCGCCGGTACCAACTGTTTCCGAGCACCTGTTGAAGAGCCGGTCCATGCGGTGACTTGGACATGGCTCCGTTTGCCAGAACGGGACTGTGGCTAATGCCACCGCCTCGCTCATACAGTACAGATATCTGCGTGAACATGCAACGGGTATTTGATAAATATCCTTGAAAGTTTGATGAGCTCTTTTTCTTGCAGCTATAGAATTATACTTTGGTTACTCTTTATTCTGATATATCCTGCATCAATTTATACCATATCAGGCGTTGCATATTCACGCAGATCTCTGTACTTACTGAACAAAGCGCCAGCGCCGTGCTGGCCCCAACGCCACACATTCCACAAATGGGGACAGCCCCGCGCGTTTGTGGTGCTCGAGGCAAAACTTGAACATATCGTTGATGGCAAGCGTTCTCTTTCCATTTTTCTTTTCTGGGATTGATAGACATCCGTGTCAGCATCTGACGGAAGGATCTTGACGTCTGAGCAACATGCATGCGGTTTTATTAGGCCGTTCTCTTTGTGCAGTGAAGTACCACGCGAAGCGCAAGTAGCCGGACCAGATTGACTCCACCAGCATACAAACCCCAAGACAACTCACCTACTCTTTATTCCGTGCCAATAGCACACCACGAAAAGTTCCCTACAGCGCGGATGTTCTATTTCTGTTGCTTCTAACGCAACAGGTGCTTTCTTTCAATCGAGTTTTGTATGCTCTTGAAAATATTATGCCTCGACATATGAATTCGAACAACTCGATTCCAGTGCCGCAAAATCAGCTGCCTGGGTGGGGCATATTCAACATCGCCTCTCAAAAGGCGAAAAAAAGATCGGGTTGCGCCCGACTTGCTCGTTGCGACGTGCAGATTGAAGAGAGGAGGAGGAATATCCATTCCGTGCACAGTCGTGGTTAATCAAGCGTATCACCGTGCCGACACCGTCTCGGACAAAGATCGGAGGGAAGAAAATCCAATGCGTAGAATACGCGTTCAGTAGCCGCATCGGAGGGAATGCCGAGCCGCATTACAAGATGGTCGCGAGGAATCGCCCGTCTCTCTTATTTACACCGGTAGCTCCGGAGCTACAGAGTGATACGGTTTCGACTGGCAAGTGCAGCTCCGGTGCCGGCGCGAGATGATCGGCACGGATAGCGCGGCGGCTAACAGTCCAACAAGAAAATCCGCTTTTCGTTCGGACCGCAAGCACTCGTCTCTTTCATCTTCTCGAATCTTTCGCCGCCTTCCTAGCTCGTGAGGGGCCGAGGGCAACTGCAATACCACTGAGCAGGGAGCGATCCAGTGGCGCTCTTGCTGTTGATGCGGTCCCGAGCGCTTCGTCGAGGATGGCGCTCACCAGCACCACATGATCCCAGCCCTGCATCTTACGTAATGGGTCCGAGCGATGTTTTGCAATTGCACAGTCTCGTGAGCATCGCCTTTTGGCGATCGTGGGGAAGCTGCGTTACTAACTTTTCATACAATTTCGTTGGCGCTGACCGCCCGCCAAGTAACAAGTCGTGTAAACTGCTACACAGCGTTAATACATATTCCAGTACTTTTAACCGTACCCAAACTATAATTTGCGTGGGGATTTGCGACGTGTTCTTGCTCAGTACAGTGTATCAGGACATGACACGGTCCGCCGCGAGTTGATCCAATGTAAGTAATGCCACCGCGAGCTCGTGGTCGGCAAGCGGGTTGGAACAATCGAGCATTCGGTCATGATGCCTCAGCGACGCATCTTCCTTCTTGGTTTCAGTATACGAAGTTGGCCAGAAGTTGTGGCCGATGCTCTTGAGTCCAACAAGTCCAGATCCTGTCCACATAGTGAGTTCAATACTCTAAACCAAGTTCCGACGCGCGCGGGTAATTTGTCCGTTCCTTCCTTCCTTCCCACTGGCCACCTGCTCCAGACGAGTCATCGTCGAGCGTGCCTTCGTTACATCTGCCCCGCCACCAGCAGCCGACGTTATCGCCAGTCTCTCCCGAGCCGCCACCCTTGCGTCACTTGACGACTCAAGCGCCACTTCTGAGCTTTTTTCGCGTCGGCACATAAGATTTTGGCCTGGGGGAATTGCAATGGAGCGGCATGTGGCCCACGATTCGCAACTCAGCCGCTGTGAGGCGCTGCGGACACGCAGCATATGACTATGTGACAGTATGGTTACCAGCCACACATGGCGGGGCTGTCCCTAGAAGATGCTGTGGTGTTGATCGCTGCGGCGACCCACCGACCCCACGACGCGGCTTTGCGTGATTCAACCCGCTCGAGTTGAATTAGCGCGCGCGCTCTTATTTGTGGTTGGGACACGGCAAAGTCAGCGGATTGCGTACTCGGAGGAGACGCGTCCAACTTGGTCGCCTTCAAAGTATGCGGAGTGTAGTACATACTGCAATTGATGTGGTAACAAGTTGAATGGAGGAGGCGACGACCCATTTCATCGCCACCAAAGCCGACTCATCCTGTGTGGTGCGCGTTTGGTGCATGGTTGCCGTCGCTGGAACTGTCGTGGGTTCGTTCGGTGCAAAGGCGCGCGCTGGGTTGACTCACCCGGCGACTGGCGAGAGCTTCCATGACGCGTTTCGATGATGAAAATGATCGATCGATCGGCTTCGCTGGCAAAGATGACACGTCACAAACGAGCTGTGAGACTCAACTGCGGTACGCCTGTACTGCTTGTGGAGAAATGACGGCGGAGACGATAGAAATGTGCAACTATGGCAAGTCCCTGGCTCCAAATGGACACCCCAGAGCTTGCTGAGCACTTGCCATATCACTCTACTCCGCCTGCTCTTCACGTGCGCGATAGCTTCAGGCAGGCTCTCCATGCCGGCGGCCTGCGTTGTGTCAATGCTGGATTGAGCCTCCCAACAGTCGTTCCAGTACCGATCGAAACTCAGTCATGCGGGTAAGGCAGATGGCGAGGAATGACACCAGCTTATATAACAATTGCGCCCAACGGGGTGTCGTATTGCCCATGGCTCTGTTGTTGATGACGGTTGAGGTGGCTTTGCTGCCGACACCAGCATTAAACGCCACCGACAGACCAAAGACAATGCTGCGTCTGTGCATGGTGATTTGCGGCAATTGCGCTTTCCACGACATGTTGCGGCGCCATGGTATCAGGACCGTTTAGCCTGTTTACACATCGTCGGTCTTGGAAAGTACCTCATACGGAAGCACCACCGCACTGACAGCATTCGCTGGGGTGACTGCTGGCACAGGTGTGTGCTCATCTAAGACACCGAAACCTCCCATGTAAGGACACACGCCGAGCAAAGCGAGGGGTAGAGAATGCCCACGCAGTTACCCGAGTCCATGTACTTCATGTTGGTTATGTCGCTTGCGTCCAAGTCCAGCGTGGTTGTGGTTCGAGCGCAGTTCTCATGAGCGATCCCTTGTTCAGGGGCACGTCGACAATCGAGGCATGGGCTTACACGTCGCACACAAATTTTGTGTGCGACGTGTTAGCATGAATGTCCCTCAGAGGTTTGTAGCGGGACATTCGTGCTGTCGGCAAACGGGACGCCAGCGCTACAATAGTGTTGGGATCTCGTTCGCCTCGCCAAGTTCGCCATGCAAAATGGCTAAAAGTGCTGCCACCATCCTGCACGACCACTTCAACTTGGTGTAATGCACACGAACTAAACCTCTGATACTTAATTCATAGCGACCTAGAACCCAAAACAACAAATATGAGAGGTTTCACCTGAATCATCACAATCAGCACACACTCGTGCAATCAGAGTGATGGTGGTTACTCTCCCCTGCGGTTACTTCAGGATATAACCCTTGGCCAGGAATCGGCCGGCCCCTTTGATCGATCACCAGTAGGTCAAGACACGCGCAGCAACTACAACGATGGTCTTTGCCGGTGGCTTCCGCGCTGCCCGCCAACTGGCGGCCAAGGCCCGCGCTTCCTCTCGCAACTTCCGCGCCGCTCCTTTCGCCGCGACCCCCGCGTTTTCGACGGCTGCGCAGGCGACACCGACGGTGGTCCAGGGCGACGTGACGGCGATCGTGGCGGGCGTGGCCGCGGTCAGTGCCATTGTCGGCGTGGGCAAGATGTGGTGGGACGCGTCCTCGGGCTCGTCGTCGTCGCCGGCGGCGCCAGTGGCGTCCCAGGAGCTGTCGCAGCGCGAGGTCGCGCGCTTCTTCGAGGAGCTCTCGAGCGAAGTGCAGAACCTCTTTGTGCGTCCTCATGTCTTCATACTGAGCGTCAGGTGCCTTGATTTCACTGATCTGACGGCTGCCCTGTGCGTGTGTGGATGTCCAGAAACAACTGCCGGAGATCGAGAACGCGGTGCGCACGTACATGGCCAACAACAAGATTGAGCTGGGCGACGCCGAGTTCCAGCAGGCCATGCTGCAGCAGCTCTTCCAGATGATGGAGGCGCTCGAGCAGCAGGTCGTGGGCAAGCGCGGATGGAGCCGCGAGAGCCTCGAGCTCGCGCTCGAGAAGTTCGTGGAGGACCCGGAGATCGTGCGCCTCCAGCAGGAGCTCAACGCGCTCATGCAGACGTGCGTAGCGTTCGTGTCATCTCGTCCAACCCGATCAATGGCCTGACTCGAGTTGTCGATGTGAGCAGCGTGTTCCCCAAGCCCGAGCCGGTGGACATCCCCGAGGTTCTAACGCCCGAGAAGACGATCGAGATCCTGTCGGAGCTCGTCAAGGGCATGGAAGTGGCCATGCGCGAGATGCTGGCCCACGCGCGGGCCGAGGGCATCACGGACCCCGCCAAGGCCATGGAGGAGTTCCAGTACCTGTGCGTCCGTTGCTCGTACCGTTAGTCGATTCGATCGGACGCACACCTTACTGACGACGTTTGTAGGTACCTGGAGCACGTGGAGCAGCTGACCAAGACGCAGATGAAGCAGCACGGCATCTCGCAGCAGGTCCGTGTTGCAATTTGCTGCTTAGCATCATTCAACGAGATCTAACACATTGCTGGCGATGCTGCCACACTGTAACCTTCCGCAGGCGTTCACGGCTGCGCTGTCCAAGTACCACCAGGAGAGCGAGAAGTTCCGTCAGCAGATCGAGCAGATCTACCAGCAGCAGGCCAAGGCGTACGTCTCCATTTCTGTTGCATGACTCCAATACGGTCGAGTGGCTAACACGTTTCCGTTCAACAGGTTCAAGAAGATGGGGCTGGAGGTCGAGTCGCCTTGAAGCTCGACTTCTTAATGCACGATCGGGGTCATTCGCCACTGGATGGCAAGTAGGTGAGGGCGTTGGAGCGTTCCCAAGTAGCGAAGGACGACCGAGAAATGTCTTACGCGATCTGCAGTTGATGCACATGTAGATCTAATGGCGCTGTAGAGCACTTTTTTTGTTGCGGACGGCTTGGCTTGGGCTGTCCAGAATATAGAGACGAGGTGAGCGAGAACCGCGGCCGACTGATCACCAAACGCCCTCACTTCACTCGAAGCGTGCTATCCCTATCCAACATGTTATAACCGCGAGCTTCTCACCCTCACAGGTTTCTCCGTGACGTCACCGCGCCGGCCGACTTGCGCTTGGTCGCTGGCGCGAGCGACATCATGTCGTAGCGGTCGTCCACCAGACTGTGCAGCAGCACGTACCGCTCGCGGCCGCTGGTGGACTCGAGGTTCATGAGCTCTTCGACCGTGTACTTGAGCTGCTTGCGGTATCGCGGGTTGTTTGCGGCCACGGTGTCCAGGCCACTGAGCCCTTCTGCCATAATCGCGGACGACAGCTCGCGCACAAGCGCAAACGGCAAGTCCACAGACAACACCTTCATGGCCTCTTCTCCGCGCGATGCGAAGCTCGTCATGATCCACTTGGACACGCGCCGCGTGATCTTGTGCGAGTCGTACTGATTGTTCTTGTTGCGCCCCCCTCCATCGCGCGACTGGAACCGCCCGTCGACCACCTTCACGTCAAAAATCGGTTGCAGTCCTGCCACTTCGCTATTACCGCCGCCACCACCTCCATTGCCACCTCCTCCCATTCCACTGCCGCCGTGAACATTTGTGGCGTCGTAGAAGTTGCCGCCACCGCCGCCCATGCCACGTCCTCCCATCATCGAATAATAATACTCGGTGCCGCTGCCGCCACCCCCTCCGCTGTTTCCGCTCCCTTTGCCTGCTCCGCCACTGGTCAACAACTCCCCGACGACTTCGGCAAGCGACGACACGTTCACGACGATGTCCGCCTCGGACGGGTTCTTGACAGCACGAATCTTGACCTGGTTCTTCTCTTTGACGTGGTGTTTCTGGACGACCACCATCCAGTGAATGCTCGACTGTGCGCAGTAATCCTCCAGGTCCTCGAGGTGCAGCGGCTCAGGGTGAAGGTAGTCCGCACCAATACCCTGACGCCACAGCGTAAGCGCCATCTTCATCCGCAGGAGCATCGTGTCGCTAGCCTTGCCGGCTGAACACACCAGCACCTTCCGACCACCTGACAGCACATCCGCAGCCAGAGATGAAGCCAGCGCTTTCGCGTCCAGGTACGCAGAGCTGACGGCGCCCATGACACACGAAACGATCTTGTCGACCGAGAACCGCACGCCCATCGCTGCCACCGTGGATGTCTTCATATATGCGGCGGGAAGCTTGAACCGCGTGATGAGTGAGTCGTATCGCCCACCTTCAGCAATCACCTGAGAGGCCACGGACGACGACGATGACGTCGCAGACGCATTGTTCACCAACAAGATGGCCTGGAATACAAAACCCGACGTGTATCTTTCCGGTCGAGGGCTCAGTCCGAGATCGATGCGAAGGCACGCTGGCCCTGCGAGACGGAGGAACTCAATGGACTGGAGCAGCACTCGGAGGGATGAAATGCCCTCCGTCACGTCCTTGAGCGTCCGCCGAAGCTGCGCGTCGCGCTTCTGTTGCTGTCTCCGGTCCATTACAGTGCACGGAGTCAAATCGGAAGGTGACGATCCGTCCTCCCGAGTGTCATTACTCGGCCGCGAGCGATTGCGCGCAAACAAGCGCTGGGCCTCCTGCTCAATCAAGTCGAGTGACGTCAGGCAATCCTCCGGCAGCAAGAAGAAAGGTCGGAGCGCATCGACCGAGTCGGAGGGAGCCCCGTACGCCTTCATGCGCTTGGCCACATATTTCCAACGGCCAGGCTTCAAGTTCGGCGCCACCGTCGACGCTGGGCCAGCGTGAACGCGCATCGACACTTCATTTGACAGCAGCTTGAGCAGCTCGCGGCGGGCCGAACTTGGCACGTTACACAACTCGAGAATTCCACGAGTCACACGCGCGTCGTTGAGCCGTAAGAAGTAGGACCCGAGCGATGACGAAAGCGCTTGCATGACCTCAGCCACAACCTCGAGTCCTTCCAGTTCAATAAACCGGAACGATCCGCGGTCATCCCAGATAATGTCGAAGTCCGACTCGATGAGCTCACGCGGGTGGCCACCGACGACGTTTTTCCGATACACGCGGTCGAACTGGTAGCACTTGAAGCGCGAAATGTTATGGCGCGCCACGAACCGCGCTAGCCGCTCGGTCAGGTCAAAAGGCAGCGTGACCGACACGCCGGTGCTGTCCAGAAGCACGCATGAACTCTGTGGAGTGCTCAGCGCGATGCCCGTGAAATTTTGCTCAGACGCGCGGGGCATCAGCAACGGTGTTGTGTGCTCGATCGCGCCGTGCCGCTCGAAGATTTTCTGCAACAAACGAGATGTGATTAGTCCAAGGCAAGAGTGAGCAGTATACACCACAGACAAACCTGCAAAATTGTCTTGACGTAGGTTCGGGAGCGAAGCTCGGACGTGTAGGAGCGCATCTTCATGGACTCCAAGTGGTCATACGTGTAGTCCACGTGGCTCACAGGCTCCTGAGTGATGAGCGCATCGATGAGCTGGCCAAAGAACTTGCCCTCGGGGTTTGCGAGGGTCTCCAGCGCTTCTCGCAAGTACGTTCCCTCCACCTCCATCTTCGGCGGCAACAGCGGACTCGCAAGCAGTTCCACAGCATTCGGGCGCGATGACGGATTCGGCTTACAAAGCCACAAGACGATCTCCTTCACGTTGTCAGGCGCAGCGAACTCCACGGGGAGCACGCACTGCTCGCGAAGACCCGTCAGCGCCTGTGAGCGCTCCATCAGCGTCGTGAACGGCGGCGACCACATCTCGAAGAACATGATACCCAGCGAAAACATGTCCGCCTTCTGATTGTACCGCTGGCCTTCTTTCTCTTGCTCAGGCGCCCGGTAGAATGCGGTACCCACTCCAGCAGTGATGTTCGCGTCCGACATTGTCGTCATTGTCGTGATCTCCTGCTGTTTCTGTGCAGCAAACCCAATCCGCGTACTCTCTAAATTCTCCATCTTGAGTCTGCCGTACAGTTCCGCCGCAGAAGAGCCCGTCGAGTTAGAGAGGAAGTTCCCGACGTTCCCAATCGCGCTAGAGGGGTCCCGAGCAGCACCGTCGTCTTCGTCGTCAATGTCGTCTTGCACATTCTTCGGAGGACGCACAGCTAGACCAAAATCGCCCAACTTGACGTCGCCTTCTGCATCCAGGAACACATTCGGAGGCTTGAGATCTCGATGGATGATCCCCTGGCGATGGATGTACACGATGGCTTCTAGAATCTGTCGTAACAGCGTCCAGATCTTGTCCGGATTCTTCCACAAAGATCCTTTGTCGATGACGTCTCTCAGCGAGCTGCCCCCGCAGTACTCCATCTGAATGTAGAGCTTTTCGCTGAGCCGCTTCGCTCGGATTTGGTGAGGAGAAAGCTTTTGTCGAAACACCCCGGTTCCACCGTCTCCACCGCTTCCGTTGAAGGCGTCGTCGTCGTCTTCGGCGGCAGCTTCTTGCAGGCTCTCCCAGTCAAACCCGTCGTCAGGATACGATGACTCGGATCGGAATCGCGACGAAAGACTCAGCGACTGACTGTTACTGCGATGGCTTCTATTCTCGTGCTTCGAAGTCGACCACAGTCCGATGCTGTTGCTCATTGTGCCCAGCCAATCATCGTCATCGTCGTCCACAGACGGCTGAGAGTTCACGACGTCGTTCGTGCCGGACGAAAGACTCGTGGATTCGTACGCTTCGAGACCGCTTTGGCTGTCGCTGCGCAGCTCATCATCGGAGTCGCTGTCTTCGCTGAAGCTGTCGTCCTCTTCATCGTCGTCGTCATCGCTTGATAACCCGCTGTCGCCCTCGATCCACGCTTGAAAGTATCGAACAATGTGGCGGTGCTGCATGCGCGAAATTGTCTTGACCTCGCGCAAGATCTTCTTCTTCATGGTCGGATCGTCCGGGTCCAGCTTGATCTTCTTGACCGCATAGAGCTGCCGATCCAGGCGATTACGCACTTTGACGACCTCTCCACCTCCGCCGCGACCCAGCAGCCCAATCTCCTTGAAGTCGCAGTAATAGCGCGAGTGAAGATGCTCTGGAGTCAACGGCTCGCTGCCAGAGGAGTCCGACAAAGCCGAAGAATCGCTATCCGAATCGCCATCCTCCATCAACGGCTGCTCGTACAAGCTCGACAGACTCTCGGACTCGCCCGCGCCGCGACTATAACTGCCATCATCGCTGCCGTAGTCTTCCTCACCGTCGATGCTAGAGCGGTGGCGCCTCCGCCGCACGTTGCGCTTCTTGATTCGCTCGCGTTTCTTCTTGCGCTCAGCATCAATGAGCGCGAGGATTTCCTCGTTCTTGGCGCGTGCGAGCTCTTCTTCGCGCTGCTGCAGCTCGTCCTGCACCTGCTTCTCCTGCGTCTCGCGGTCCTGCTGGTGCTGCAGCATTTGCTCAAAGAAGGACGACTGGTCCTTCAGGTGCTCCTGGATAAAGTCCGTCGCGCACACGACGAGGTCGTAGACCATGACGTCGCCCACCTTTTCGCGCGCGAGCTTCTCCATCTCGAACGTGAGCTTCTGCGTGTCGGCGTCCGACAGCCCGTGGACCGCCTCCACGGCGATGTTGGCCGGCTGCTTCAGCGGGTACCCGCGCGCAAAGTCGAAGTGCAACAGCACCTCGGCCGTCATCTTCTTCTTGCCGCCGTCGGGCGACTCGCAGCGCAGGCGGATCGAGAAAATATACGAGTACAGCGGTGTGGCCGACTGGAGCGCCAGGTCCTGGTCAAAGATGGCCTGCAGCACCTCCAGCTCCTGCGCCTGCAGCTCGCGCGCCTCCTGCAGCGTCGCAGCGTCGAGAGGCGCGGCGGGCGCGGCGCTTGCGCCATTCTCGCCCGCAGTCCCTGTTTGGGCAATGTTGGCATCCACGTCGGGAAAGTACATGTGAGACCAAAGGATTACTGGACGAGTATTGAGCGTGCAAGGGTGCGGACGACGGGGAATGGAGCGGCAGGACTCGCGCTACCGCATTCCCCTGTTAGATGCAAGGCATCGCCACTGACGGAGCCGAAAGAGATGTCCATTTACACACCTGCGCGCCCCGCCGCGTTCTTCTTCTTGCCTTTCTTCCGGCCCATTTCGTGGGCAACCAACGCGACCGAAAGTGAGAGTGAATGTCAGTCAATCCGCAGTAACCTGAGAGAGAGAGGCGGAAAGAGGGGTGCCCACGACACTGGTACACTGTATACCGGTGATGTATACAGTAGTATCCGGATGCGGATTGTTACACCAGCTGCACGGTGCCGCATCCGGATAACGACCACAACCCACATCATTATCCGGATAGACAAGCGTATACAAATCCCCATGTCTCACAAACTCTCTGACAACCTGCACTCACGACCAAAGCACACATTCACTCTCCCCAAATAGTATTCTCCTCTTATTTACAGAACCAATCTACTATTCTACCACCTCCGGGTCCACAATTGCTTTTTCCAGTCGGTCGTTGCTTGGCTTTGTCTCTAAAGGGACAGAGCGCACTATTATCATCCCACTCAACCGGTGACACAATTGTTGTTGTCGGTCACTGTGGTGATGATGCGGCGCGCGTGATCCCGTGTCATTGCGCCATTTCGCGTCCCAAGCAACAAGCGAGCGCCCCAAGCAAACTCGCCTCCCCTCCTTCCACTACCTGTTCGCCATGTCGTCCTCGCGCATCCCCGTCGGCCTTGTGGGCTTTGGCACGGGCTCCAGCGTGTTCCACGCGCCGCTGCTCACGAGCTCGGCCGAGTTCGAGCTGACGCACGTGCTGGAGCGCTCGACCAACAAGAGCGCAGCGCTGTCGCCGGCGCCGCAGATCGTGCGCTCCATGGACGAGCTGATGGCCGCGCCCGTGCAGCTGGTCGTCCTCTCGACGCCCACGACGGTGCATTTCGCGCAGGCCAAGCAGGCCATGGAGGCCAAGAAACACGTGGTGGTGGACAAGCCGCTGTGCCTCACGGCCGGCGAGGCGCGCGAGCTGTGCGAGATCGCGCGGGCCAACGGCGTGCTCTTCTCGGTCTTCCACAACCGCCGCTGGGACAGCGACTTCCTGACGGTGCGCTCGCTCGTTGAGAGCGGCGAGCTGGGCGACATCCGCAAGTACGAGGCGCACTTTGACCGCTACCGTCCCCAGCTCAAGGGGTACTGGAAGGAGAAGGCGCAGCTCGGCGGCGGCGTGCTGTACGACCTCGGCGCGCACGTGGTTGACCAGGCGCTGCAGCTCTTCGGAGCGCCCGACTCGTTCGTCGCGGACGTCCAGATCCAGCGCGAGGGCGCGGAGAACGACGACTACTTCCGCATTGAGCTCAAGTACAACAAGCGCCCGGAGCTGCAGGTCGTCCTCACCGCGGGCATGCTCGTCAAGGAGCTTGGACCCAAGTACACGCTGGAGGGCTCCAAGGGCACCTTCATCAAGTACGGTGAGGACATCCAAGAGCAGTCGCTCCGCGACGGCAAGCACCCGGGCGACGTCGGATGGGGCGAGGAGCCCGAGAGCTCGTTCGGGACGTTTACGAGTGTGGACGGCGACGCCCGCGTCATCCCGAGCAAGCGCGGCTCGTACGAGGTCTACTACAAGAACATCGCCGCCGCAATCCGCTCAGGCGAACGGCTCCTGGTCGACCCAACGGAGGTGATCGAGCAGATCCGCATTCTGGAAGAGGCCAAGAAGACGGAGCGCGTCAACCGCCTGCAGTAGCTCGGTAGAGGTCTCTCACCAATCTTCACGCTACTCTATTTGAATGATCCGAGTGGTGATAAGCAGTGCATCACGACGGATGCATCCGTGCCCAGAATGCAACTGTAGGTGTCTGCGTGAGTACGATACTCCGGTCATTGTACCTATTGTCTTCACGGTATTCCTTTGTCTTGCGATGTGTTCCCCCCATCAATCGCGAGTTCGCAGTCGCAGTAGCAGCGTGACGCACTTCCACTGGATGAACGCGCGCAGAATGTGGAACTGGTGGTTGCGGTGCTTGAGTGCTAGGCGCGTCGTGTTCAGCAGCCGATGCGCATCAGCCAGTGCCTTCTCAAGCGCCTCGCGTTTCTTGCCAACGCTTCGGAGCGACGAGATCGCGCCCTCGAGAATCGTAATGTTGAGCGTGTTGAGCTCGCTGCGCTGCGTCGCCTCAAGGCTATGCTGCTGCCCCGACGCGTTCGCATCCAACTGCGTTGTCGAAGCAGCAAACGTCACCCGTTTCGCATTGCTACCGACCTCCGATCGAACTGTTTGCACAAACGACTTGGCATGGCTTCTGGCTGCATCTGCTCCGCTGACACGTCTTGACACGCGGAACGAATGCAGCGCATCGGTCAACGTATTGCAGGCCACCGCTAGATCTCCGAAGTCGCCGGCCACGGCTTTCACTGGTGAAGACGTCGGCAGTCGTCGAAACGACGCGGTCACGTCCCACGCAGCCTCGACGATGCTCTGCCTCGCCGCCACACGCCGCTCCATTTCCCCAATCAGCCGCTGATTCAGCGCCACGAGGCTGTTTAGCTCATCACACCTGGTCTTGAGTTTGCGCAGGTGCTTCTTGCTGCTTGTGAGTTCGGCAAGCTTCTTGTCCAGCACCACCTGCCATCTTGCGATCTTGTGATTGCTTTCCTCAAGCATGGCAATCAGTGACTCGCGGGTGAATGACGGTAATTGGCGGCTTCCAATAAGCGACGTTCGATGGCTCGGCTGCTGATGACTAGCAACTTGGTTTCCCTCCGAGTTCCCATCGTCACAGAAGCGCTGCAAGAGGTAAATGCAGTTGCCCAGCGTCATGGTCGTCTCGGGAGTGAAGGCCGCAGACACCGACCGGCGCTCAGCTTCGCTTGCTTCAAGGCGCTTTGTCAACTTGTGCGATTCAGTCACATGTCGCCACGCGAGATAGTGAACTCGAAGCTGAGATGTTGCCAGCGCTCGTTCTAGTTGGGCCATTCGTGCCTCGCTGACGTCGTTTTGCCTCTTCAGTGCAGTTACTTCGAGCTGCGATCGAACCATCCGCCATTGGCACTGAACAACGGATGCTTGTAGGCGTCGATTGGTGGCAATCAGCTCTGTTGTCTGATGCCGAATGCTCTTGACACGCTTTGATCTCACGGCTGCAGCCACAGCCCGAGCCGCGTAGCGCCACTTCCACGTATTTGCGATCGGCTTCCACCGCGTAGCCTCTTGTTTCCACTCGACAGCGCCAGCCTTAAACGCGCTGATCACGTTCATCGCACGTCGGTCTCGCACCAGACGCCCCGCAAAGCTCTGCCACCGCTCCAACACCATTTCGCGCCGCTGATTCCACGCGATACTGTCGATCGGCACGGATCGTGGCGGGTTCGTTGATGAAACTGACTGAAACCATCCCGACCCAGACCCATCAAGCACGACATCTATCCCAAGCCTCCCGGCGCGCTTTTCTCGATTAGTGCTGGAGCCAAGAACTGCTGGCGACAGGTCCGTGATGGATATTTCAGTGATCGAAGCCGCTTGCTCCAGGTGCATACCCTGATGACGGACCTGGTTCTCACACGTCTTACGGCGACTTGACGCGACCATCGCTAGCAAGTCGCCTTGTCGTTGACGAGCGCCCTCGATCTTCTCACTCAGCGCCTGCAGGCGCTCGAATATATGCAGGAAGCTTGTGCTTTCCAATTCTCTGTAGCACCGCGAGATCATCTCAACCAGCGCACGCTTCTGCAACTGCGGACGCGCCTCCAGCGTTTCTACCAGTAACTTCAGCGTTGCTCGCTCTCGATCACTCGACGCTAGCAGCTGCTGCGTCTTTTGCTTTTCAATCTTGCTTGCGCGCGCTTCCTCGTTCAGTTGCTGGGATGCAGACTCGACAAGCGTGAGCGTCTTCTTGCGTTTCTCATCAATCGCGCTGAGTGACAAGATCATCGAGTCCTGCTCCACGAGTTGCCTCTTGAGCGACTCGTTCTGCTTCTCCAACTCCTCGATTCTCGAGCAGTAGCTGGCTGTAACTAACTCATTTGCCGCAGACAGTTTGCCGCTGACCTTGCGAATCGTATCGTTAGCTTCGAGCTGAAACTTCGCCTCCAGCTCTGCGCGCAGAGAGCTGATCGCGTTGTCGTGGCGACCGGCAGCCTCTTCCAGCTGCCTGCTCAGCGCGTATTTTTCTTCTGATGCACTCGCGAGTTCTTGTTCAAGCTTGGCTTTAGCCTCCGCCGCCGTGTTGTACTTGTTCATCCACATCAGCACGGTCGTCTTGGTGTCGCCCATTTCCCGGCCCAACTGGGTGTTAGTGTGCTGTAGTAGCCCGATTTGCTCCGCGCTTTGCTGATGATGCTCCTTATGCTTCGCAAGCAGATCGTCGAATGATGCTTGCAAGTTGGCCAGCTCTTGGTTTGTCGTCGTCGCATCTTCACCAAGACTTTTCAGGAGCTTTACCTCGGCGGCAAGTTTGTCGTTGAGCGCGCTTGCTTCTTCGTTTTGTGTCGTCAGCGCAATTAGTCGCTGACGGGTCATGTCTAGCCGACTAGTCAGCTGGCTGCGCTCTTCTTGGACCGCGCTAAGCTCAAGCGTCAGCGCAGCGAGCTTCTTTTGGGCACCTTCCAGCTCTCGCTGGGCGCAGGCTACATTTGCTTGTTCTTCCTGCAACGAGCGCTCGAGCTCCGCGTTGCCTTTCTTCGCCCGATCCAGACGCCTCTCAAGCCGAAGCGTCTGCTCCTCGCGACTTTCCAGGTCGTTCTCAAACCGGGCGATCGCGCGCCTGAGTTCTTTCTTCTCCATGTCCAGCTCGGCAATTCGCTGGTGAGCGTCGGACAAGTCCCCATCGAGCTGCTTCTGCCGATTAGCCGGGCGATCCACTGCCACCGAGGTCGGCAGTCTCGCGTCATTGAGCTTCTCTGATGCCACAGTCTCGGACGATTGGCTCTTCTCGTCCATCTCTCGAATCAAAGCGTCTCGCTTTTGAATGTCTGCTTGCATGACTCGAATCGTGTTCTCGAGCGCTGACAGCCGCTCTTGGTAAACCGTCGGGTATGTGTTCCACTCAGCAGAGCAGTTCTCATCGTCCCCGCCTAAGGCGGTCGGTTTCTGACGCCAAGAATCACGCATCTGGGCTTCCAAGTCTGCAATCTGCGCCGTCAAGTGTCTGGACGTGGTCTCAGACGCGTGCCGGTACGAGTCCATAAGCTGCTGGAGCTGTTTCTTCTCGACGCGAAGCTCAAATACCAATTCTCGCAGCTCTTCTTGCTTCTGCTTTGCCAACGCCATCGCTGCGCTCAGTGCCGCGTTCTCCGATCTCAGGGCGGTCTGATCCTTTTCAGCGCTCAGAAGGGCCTCTTCGTCTGCTTCCAACTGTGCACGTAACTGACGAGCCTCTGCTTCCAGGGTCAGGATGGAGATGGATTTGCGGTGGCACTGCTCGCAGCTTCTAGTCTGAGGCGTAGCCACCGTACGCGAGAAGTCGACGGTAGAGCTTGATGCACGACTGCTGTACGACAAGTGCAGGGCCGATCGCGACAAGTCGGTCGCGCCGTCGTTGTCCCGGCTCGAATTAACAGTCGAGCCCAAAGCGTCAAACCGCGATCCGCTGCGCTTGCCTTTGGAAACAGAAGTTGCCGACGACGTAGCACGGTGAAGCGCTTTCTCCAGGTTGTGGATGTGCTCATGGAGCATGGCCACGTTGTTGTCGTGGTGCGACGAAATCTGCGATCGAAGAAGGTCAATAGACTGCGCTCGTGGTGTCTTGTCGTCGCTGAAGAACGGCTGACTCATCACTGCCGCTCGCTCGTTGGTCTGTTGCTTGAGCTGATCATTCTCTGCTCGCAGGCGCACAATCTCCTTCTTCTGTTCGTGGATTGTCTCCCACGCGAACTGCAGCGACGTGTCGCTGTTGTTATGAGACGAGGCGTTCATCGATTGGGATAGTGGAGAGCGCTGTCGGCCGTGCCGTAAGTGCGGTATTTCGGCCAAAAAGTCGGCGAGCAGCTCCGCCTGAACCTCGCGAAGGTGTTGCTCGTCGCCCGCTCCAGCACATGCACGACGTCGAACCTGGTCACAAGTAATACAGTACGACGACATTGAGTGGTGAGCTACCTTCTGGTCTTGTGCCTCATTAACCCAAGGGCAAACAGAACCAACCAGTTCTTTGTCCAAGGCGATTTGATCGCGCAGTCGGCGCATGGCATCGATGCCGTCGACCTCGTCCATCACCAGTCTCTCCTTCTCTGCCGCCCGCACTTCAATCAGGCACACCAGCATTTCCTGTACCATTGCCTCGGCTACGAGTAGAGGCCGCGGCAGCGCGCTCCAGTCGTCTTCATCGTAGCGGTCGGTCGGTGACTGTTGCCCATAGTCACGCCCGTACATTCGCACCAAGCGACTCGTCAGCACCGCCAAACGCCAGTCTGAACGTCCAGACACCCTCCACACAATATAAAATACCCGTAAACGCACCGCCGAGCGTTGTTGTAGGCGCTGCATGCGATCCTCGCATACGTGGATCACGAGCTCGAACAGGTTGTTGTCCATCTGGCGACGCAGGCCGCGCCACTCCGCCGGCGCCTTCGTGCGCACCCCCATCTCCTTCCTGGCCATGAACTCGACGATCTCCGCCAGCAAACGCAGCTCGATCTCGCGCTCCCGCTCGTCCAGATCGCCACCCAACCGTTCGGACTGCGGGACAGCGCCGCCCTTTGCGTACTCGTCCAGCGCCGACACCAGGCGCCCAGTGGAGGAGCTCGCCCGCCGCGCCCACGCTCTCTCATGGCTGATACTGCGGCTGCTGCTGGTCCGCAACCGCGAGGACGAGAGCGCCGCCGCCCTTTCTCGCTGCTCCATTTTCACCGCCAACGTTGGCTGCGATTGCGCCAACTGGTGCGAATGTAGCGGAAAACCGCAAAAGATTATGGCGGAAGGGGCGCGGGTCCAAAACAAGGTAGAGCGCGATGGGGTGTTTCACCTTGGGCTTGTATGGCTGGGTACGTCGAGCACAACCGTAACTCTTTTAATCGGAGTGTCGTTTGCTAGATACACCTAATTTTGGTGCTGTTGTGATTTTGTGTAACCCTTCAAGATGCAACATAAAATTGTAGCAGACAACGTATCAAGGCAACGCTAAAGTGCGGTGCAAAATTATAAGACGGAGCGAAAAATCGTGATTTCTCACCAACCACAGCGCAGATTGAGACCGCGCTTGGATATGATTGGCTGTAAAGCATTAGAAATTGTGTCGTATTGTTTGCAGCTCGAAAGCAGC
>JAADXW010000309.1:0-26034 GCA_023337975.1 Phytopythium ostracodes
GCAGTACGAGTACGCTATCCCGGCCAGCGCGCTCGTGACGGGCAGCAACAAGATCACGCTTACGATCGCCAGTGGCGCGACCGACCCGGCCGAGACGTTCCTGCACGCGTCCGTCGTGTTCGACGCGCTCGAGCTCGTCTAGGTGGGCAGTAGACCGGAGCAAGAGAGAGCGGTGTCAGTGCAGCAAAGGTGAAAGGCTACGTATCGTATTCGTCTGCCTTGGTTGAGTGTCTGCTGTGGATGTTGCATGGCCTTGGCGTCCCAATCGGTTGAAGCAGACTTGGTCATGGTGTAATGTCGCAGGCGCTCTTGAATTGCTCGGTTTGATGTGGTATAGCACCGCTGGGCATTGTTCCCAGCGTCTGAAGCACACCATCAGCAAACTAACATGACAGAGTGAACGGCAAACGAGCGAGAGAGTGTATTGATCGCTTCGTGCCGGCGATTCCGGTCGCATTAACCAGGTGCCATCGCTTAACACCGTCGTCTATTCCATGCGTCCCACGCGCGGCCAAAGCGGTCGCACACTCTTATTACATCCCGCGGAGTGCCTTCATCAGGAATCCCTTTGGCAAGACAGATCTTGCAACCTCACGCGGAGATACGAGTCGGTTGGCGAAGCGCTTAGTCCCAGCTGGTGGCGCCAGACGTGGCGGGGGCGTCCCAGTTGGAGGCGGCGGGGGCGGTGGGGGCGGCGGCGGCCTCACCCGACCACTCCGTGTTGCCTGTCGAGGTCCACTCCGTGGGGGCGGCGGCGGCAGGCGCGAAGAGCGTGGGCTCGGCGGCGGCCTCCGGGGCGTCACCCCAGCCGGCGCGGGCCTGGGCCTCGTCGGCGGCACCGGCCTGGGCCTCCTCGGCCTTCTTCAGCTCCTCCGGGTCACGGTAGAGGAAGAGGTCGACGGCGACGTCCCACGGCAGGGCACGCGAGATCGTGCCGCGCAGACGCAGCACCTCACGGGCGAGCAGCCAGTAGAGCAGGCCGATCGAGAGCTTGCCCTTGTTGTTGGCCGGGATGGCGACGTCGACGTACTCGAGCGGCGAGTCCGAGTCGCAGAAGGCGACCACGGGCACATTGACGAAGGCCGACTCACGCACCGCCTGCGCGTCCGTGCGCGGGTCCGTGATGATCAGCAGTCGCGGCTCGCGGAACTGCTTGGTGATCTGGTTCGTGAACGTACCAGGCGTGAAGCGGCCGGCGATCGAGCCGGTGCCCGTGTACTGCGCGAACTTGAGCACCGCGCGCTGGCCGTAGGGGCGCGCACTGATGGCGATCACGTCCGCGGGGTTCTCGATCGCAACGATCACGCGGGCGGCGAGCATGAGCTTCTCCCACGTCTTGCCAACGTTGATGATGTGGATGCCGTCGTTGCGACGGCGCCAGATGTAGTCCGCCATCTTGGCCTCGGCATTGCGCGTACCGATGTGGACCTGCGCGGCCAGCATCATCTTAATGTCCTCCTCACGTTGGGTTGCCATGGCTGCTGTCTTTCCTGTTCTTCTTCCAAAGAGCGATGAATTGTGGCGCCCACCCGGACCGGCGGCGTCATTTTCCTCCCTGGGGATCCGACCGACCGCCGCCTCCAACCAACCAACCGAGCAGCGCAAATGAGAGGAAAAACCTTGACTGTCAACGTAAAAAACCTTAACAGAAAAGGTACACTGTACCAAATGTTGGTATTTAGCCAATCAAGATTAATAAATGAGCTTTCTAGCGAGCGGGTTGGGCAAAAATGACCTGTTTTCTTGAAGGTCGACCTAGGTTCTGACTTCAAGGTTCCACCTGGAGATGCGCTCCGATCGACCTTTCAGCCAATCCTGCCGCTTCCTTCTACACACATGCCGCGTTTTCATCCAATCCAATCTGTCCTTTGAACCTAGAAACGTTCCCAAACTCTACGTTTTCCCCCTTGTTCCACCGTAACAAACAGCGCGGGCACTGACATTTGCCTGAGATAACCCGAGGGAAGAAGCTGCGGCGTGGTTTCCCTCCTGCCTGTGACGGAGAGAGGACATGGTGCGGGCCAAGAGGAAGCGCGAGAGTGGGGCGGGCGAGGCTGCCGCGGCCGCGGCCCGTGAGTTGCGTATCAACGACCCGTACGCGCTCAGCATGAAGCCGTGCCGCCCCGCGGGCCACCAGCGCAAGAAGAACAGCAAGGCGTCGGGCGCCGTGGTCCCGGGGGCACTGCGCAACTGCGTCGACAACCCCAACTGCCTCTACGGCCTCGGCGAGCACCAGAAGGCGGGCCTTCACCTCGTTTGGCTCGAGATGCTGCTTTCTACAGATTGATGGCGACGCTGACCTTGGTGATGTATAACTGTCATGAGAGCAGGGCATTTGGCAGGGCAAGAAGATGATCCAGCGCGTATTCGGCGACGACCCGCGCGAGCGACGACGCGGGCAAGGGAGTAGCGGGTCGACGCCGCTGCCGTGCGGACTGCGCAACCTGGGCGCCACGTGCTACCTGAACAGCATGCTGCAGTGCCTGTTTGCGAACCTGCCGTTCCGCCGCGCCGTGTACGAGTGGGCGCCGAAGGAGCAGAGCGTGAACGAGCAGCAGGTGCTGCAGATGCGCGCGCTGCAGAAGCTGTTTGCGCAGATGCAGCTCGGTAACCAGAGCATGTACGACCCCACAGAGTTTGCCTCGACACTGGCGCTCAACAACGTGGTGCAGCAGGACGCGCAGGAGTTCAACAAGCTGTTGCTCACGCACTTGCGCACGATTTTCTGCCAGTCGCGCATTGCGGCACACTGGAATCTCGTGGATCGTATCTTCCAGGGCCACATGAACTACGTGACCAAGTGCCTTCGCTGCAAGACGCGCTCGCTCCGGCCATCCTCGTACTACGAGATTGTGAGTCGCTCTTTTCCATGCGGTGGTTGCTATAGTCGCAGTGCTCTCACTCGTGTGTGCGGTGTTCCACTCTTCATGGGTTAGTCTCTCAACATCAAGGGCCACAAGACGCTAGAGGACTCGATCGCGTCGTACCTGTCGCCCGAAGTGCTCGAGGGCGAGAACAAGTACTTCTGCGATCACTGCGACTCGAAGGAGTGCGCGGAGCGGTACCTCGAGCTGGACCCGAATCGGCTCCCAGACACCATCACGTTTCAGCTCATGCGCTTTGTCTACGACGCGAACGCTGGCCGCAAGAAGAAGCTCATGGTAAGTCGTCCAGACATGCGTCGTCACAAGCGTTTGCGTCTTCACGAGAACTGACCAATACTTGTCAGGACGTGATTGAGATCAACGAGACGCTCAACATGACGGAGATGCTCCGGAGAAGCGGTAACGCCGAGGCGCTCACGGATGCGGGCGATGCCATCTATCGCTTGTCCGGCTATCTGAACCATCGTGGGAAGAGCGCGCACGTGGGCCACTACACCGCTTCGGTGGCGTACCCTGAGCCTGACAACGCCAACTCGACAACAGTTAGCTGGTATGAGTTTGACGATACGGTCGTTAATGGTATGGCGTCCGCAGCGTCTGCTACCGCAAGAGAGATCCATGGCAAGAAGATCCGGTCTCGCGACATCTACATGCTGCTATACGTCCGGGATTCAGCCGGCTCAGCACGTGCTGCGAATGCTCGCGAAGCCATCCAGCCGTCCGCTGAGTGCCGGGAGGGCGTTGAGGCACTGAACACGGCTTTTGACGTGGAGGTGGAAGAGTACCGGACCAAGGTGCAGGGGATGGAGAAGCGCATTGCAGAGCGCATCGACGCATACAAGCGGTTCTTCGAAAAGGAGCACCCGTACCCCGACCCGTCTGTAACGAGCTTCTACTGGGTCGACGCGCAATGGCTACGCAACTGGATCACTGGTGAAGAAGACCTGATTGCTGACACCAAACCTGCGTCGGGGAGTCAAACGGTAGAAGCAGCAAAGCCAGGCGAAGAGGACAGCGACACAACGCAGCAACACCCAATGGATGTGGATAGAGAAGACGAGAGCAAGACAGACGAAGGCGATTCTCCGGACGGCGCGATTGAGATCGACGACGATGATCACAGCGCCAGCGGGGATCAAATCACTCCAGTCTCTTCGTCCCCGGTAAACGAGCAGGACATTCCGTTCTCCAAGCCCATGGACGTGTCGCGCTTTTGCTGCACTCATTCTAGACCCCATTCTGCGACAGATAGCACGAGCACAGATGACAGCGGCCGAAGAACGAAGCGGAGAAAGTCAGCCTTTCTGGAGACGGCAGCACCCCCGGCAAGGTTCTCCCCCGACACGGTGCCAAAGCTGAAGCGCATTTCTGCGAAACTCTTCGATTACCTGAAGAAGACATGTGATGCCGAGTCGCTGGGTCCGGACGCTCCAGCAGAATCTGCACAATTCAATGTCCCATTCGCGTTTGAAGCCCCAACGTATCGGTGCGTCCGGTGTGAACAGGAGTTCCGCGGCAAACTCTCCGATGACGCCGAGCAACTCAAGGAGGTGGAGCTCGAGCTGGGGCTGCTGAAGGCTGGCGCTGCGAACGTGGAAGGTGGTTTCTTCATGAGTCGGGCGTGGATTTCGAGCTACAAGACCCACCTGCAAGGCGTCCACAAGCAGTTGCTGACGATCGCCAGCAAGAAAGGGAAGAAGAACGGACCGGTGCAGCAAGAATTGCATCAGCACTATGTAGCCGGAGACTACTCAACGACCAAGGAACCAGGGGCAACCGACGCAGAGCCGGTGTGGTTTGCGCCTCTGAACGCGGATATCACGTGTGCGCACGGCAATTTGACGCTCGAGAAGCGCAAGTTTCGCGTCATGCCAGCGGAAGCGTGGATGTATTTCGCCTCCAAGTACGCGCCCAGCCAGGTCTTCTCCGTCGCAAACACTGAACCGTGTCCGGAGTGCCAAGTCGATGAGGCTGTGACGGAGGAAACCATGCAAGTCGAACGCGCGTGCCGTGACCAGGTGCTCGAGCGCGCTCCGTTGGCGCGACTGTACCGGAAGAAGGCCGGCTTGTCGTCAAGTGACGCTGATAGTGGCACGTTTTTATTGAGCGAGGTATTCTCACTCTCTGGGACCCACGGATACAGCGCTGCCAAGTTGTCATCGAGCGCTAGCTGGCGTAAGTTTATCGTGCCGCGAAGCTGGATTCGTGAGTGGCGCGAGTACATTCGCGACGTCGATCACGCCCCGCCGCCGCCACTATCCTCTGGGCCGCTGATGTGCGAACATGGACAGCTGCTACTACCGCAAAACCTGGTGACTGCGCTTGATGGTGGCGCGCCCGTCGACCGCAACGATGTGGATGTCGAGTTCGTCACACAGGATGAGATGGTGCATCTCGTGGATCTGTACGGGGATCCGAGCGCGGTGTTCTTTTACACCTTGCTCGACCGTGGCAACGGGCGGATTCATTGGAGGCGCTGCACCTATGCGTCCGTGCTGGTGTCAGGACAAGCGGAGGCCTTCGGGGGCGAGTGCCCCGACGACGTGATCCCGCTCGACTGCATGGATGAGAACGATGCGAGTGTGCGATGCAGCGACTGCGAGGGCGTGGCGCGACAAGTGCACCGCTGCAAGCTCGAGAACTTTGAGAACCGCATCGTGAACGTCCAGCTGCTGCTGCCGGACCAGCCCGTGCCCTCCAGCGAGTCGCTGACTGCTGAAGCGAATGTTCCGGGCCGTCGCCGGTCGAAGCGGATCCGGCCAGGGTCGGCATCGACGTGGCTGATCGCGGCGAACGCGACCGACACGGTCTACATGTTCAAGGCGAAGATCTACGCGGAGATCGACGCGCTGCCCGTGCGCCAGCGGCTTTATTTCAAGGGCGAGGTGCTCGAAGACTACCGCACACTGAAAGAATGCGGGTACGTGCCGTCACCCATTGCTCTTGTCGGTCGGTGACAAGCACTGACTGTGGTCTCTGTGGTTGCTGGTTGGCTGGGGTGGTTGCTTTTGTGTCTGCTGTCTAGGATCAAGGCAGGTGACGCCGTGTTCATGCGTCTGTCGGAAGACAACGCAGACGACCTCGCGATCTACGAGGCGAACGAGCCGGAAGTCGGGTTCCAGGACTCGGTGTTCCTCTCGCATACTGGCTCGAGTGCGAGCAGCAATGGCAATGGCGGTGGGGGAAGCGCACCAAACGACAGCTCGCGCCGTTACCACAATACCGCTAGCTCCGCAAGCGAGACGCTCGTGTGGGTGTGCCCCGCGTGCACGTACGTCAACGATGATACCGAGCCAGAGTGTGAGATGTGCACAACGCCAAAGGTAATGGACGTGTAAGGATGAGGACGCACGCGGTTGGAAATGCAGGTAGATTCCATACGTACGTGATAGCTCGCCCCCTTTAAGAGTAAGAAGACGAGTCAGCGCGAGTCATGCCGAGGCAGCGAGCCGTAATACGACACGTAAACATGAAACGAATCAGCAAGAAGCATTCATGCGTCACGCACATGCTCACTTCTTGTGCGCAGCGCCCACGGCCTCCGAGACGTGGCGGTACCCGTCAGCCTCCAGCAACTTGACGAGCTCCTGCTTGGCGCGAGCAATCGCCAGCGGGCTCTCGTAGATGAGGCACGAGTACATCTGCACGAGCGACGCGCCGGCGCGGATCTTTTCGTACGCGTCCTTGCCCGAAGAGATGCCGCCCACGCCAATCAGCGGAATCTTGCCGCCCGTGAGCTTGTACATGTCCGACAGCACCTGCGTCGACATTTCCCGCACGGGCGCGCCGCTGAGACCACCAGTCTCCACCTTGTTCGAGCTGTGTACGACATGAAGCACATCAACCATTAGAGACAGGCATGCATATGTCAACATCACAGAAAGTTACCTCTTGAGCGAGTCGGGACGACTAGTCGTCGTGTTGGACACGATGAGACCGTCCAGCTTGAGCTGGAGCGCGACGTCGGCGATGTCCTGCTTGTCGTCGCCGGTAAGATCCGGCGCGATCTTGAGAAGCAGCGGGATCTTGCGCTTCTCCTGGTTCTGCACTTCATCGCGCGCGGCCAGCACACGCACAAGCAGATCCTGGAGCTGAGTCTTACCCTGAAGAGTGCGGAGACCAGGAGTGTTGGGCGACGACACGTTCACGACGAGGTAGTCGGCGTACTTGCCGAGCGCGTGGACGCCCTGCACGTAGTCGGCAGCTGCGTCCTCGGTGGTCTTGTTCTTGCCCAGGTTCACGCCAAGGACACCCGCACGGTGATGCTTAGCTGAGAGCTCGCGCGTCGACACGTACTTCTCGAGGTGGCGCGCGACAGAGTCCAGCCCGGCGCTGTTGAAGCCGTAGCGGTTGATGACGCCGCGGTCCTCGTACAGGCGGAACAAGCGCGGCTTGGGGTTGCCCGGCTAAAGTTGCGAGAAAACAATCGTGAGTCGCTAGTCTATGGCCAAGGCTTCAGCTCGACCGATCAGTTTCAGCACGGGGGACTGACCTGCGGCTTGGGTGTGACGCTGCCGATCTCGACGGCACCCATGCCCATGTCGAAGATGCCCTCGACGGCCTCCGCGTTCTTGTCAAAGCCCGCAGCCATGCCGATTGGGTTGGGGAAGTCCAGGCCGAACGCGTGCACGCGCAGCTGCGGCGCGTCCGTCCTGTCGTCCTGAATTGGCCAACACAAGCACGGAAACACCCAGCAGCGGAAGCGTCGATCAATCACCGGAACGGACGCCACGATGACTGATAGATAGGACGCCGCACCTTGGGGATGAGGCCGAACGCCGCGGCCTTGACGGCGATCTGGTGCGCCGTCTCGGGCGGGAAGAGCCGCACCACGGGCATCATGGGGTCCGCGAGCTGCTTGATCACCCACTCGTGCGGCACGACGCCCTTGTACGCGGCGATCACGGCGGCGGCCGCCCCTCCCCCCACGGCGAGGGCTACGCCCGGATGGATGGGCACGGCCTTCTTGGCCGCCGGACCGCCCGTGCTGTAGGCGGCCCGCATCGCCGCCATGCTCTTGGCGGGGGCGGAAGCGACGCGTGCGAAAGATCGCATGATGGTCCGGTCCGGAAAGGGGGGTGGTGGTGGTGGTGCCGCCGCTTGGGTAAATTGGGGAATGCTTCTGTGTGCGGGGCGAGCGTCAGGCAACGTACTGACGATGGATTGAATTGTGCGCGGTCTATTATTCAGTTTGTTAATAAAATTAAAGAGCGCGAGAGACGGATACGCAGACACGTTGATTTACCCGATATATATTACAGGTAAATACTACTTGAGATGGACAAAAAAAAAAATAGGTTGCAATCAGGTATAATAGATCGCAGTAGTTGAACTCCACCAAACGACGCACTTTCCCTCAGATGGACCATCACTCCGACTACGGTACGTCTACTGTGTAAGTTACTGGGTATGTTCCGAGCGTGGCGAGCGTGTCACTTGACCATTTTCGACGCGGGCGGCAGGCGAGAAAGGCGGCAGCGGCAGGCGGCAAGCAGATTGGGAGAAGCGGAGCTTCGGGCGAGCGACCATGGCGAGCGCGACCAAGAAACGCGTTTCCTATTTCTACCACCGTACGTGCTCCTCCACCCGTGCCCGGCGGCGGAAGCGGTACCGTGCGCCGTGTCTAGCCGCGCGTCTCTGTCTTTACTGCGTGTTCGCCGCACGGGAGGGCGGTTGATTGCTCGAGTCGGATCGGATCGAATCTCATCTCTCTGCGGCGGATTGCGTTCTATTTTTCTTTCGTATGGCTTGTGTTGTTCTGTGTGCTTTTGTGACTCGCGCCTCTCTTCTGAACTTGCGCAGCGGAGGTCGGGCACTTTTACTATGGGGCGGGCCACCCGATGAAGCCCCACCGCATGAAGCTGGCCCATCACCTGGTCGTGAACTATGACCTTTATCGCAAGATGGACATTTACGTGAGTATTCGTGGAGGCTGCAGCGGGCGAGACAGGATGGGGAAAAGAACCAGTTGCGCTAAGCAGAAAATTGATACTGACGGCATGCGGCGGGTGCGAATGTGAGCGTAGGAGCCACACTGGGCATCGGCCGAGGAAATGAAGGTGTACCACGCGCCCGACTACATCCAATTCCTTCAGCGCGTGAGCCCGGCCAACCAGCGCGACATGAACGCCGACCTCGCGAAATGTAATGCTCGCCCTTCCCATCGTTTTGTGCTGACATCACGGCGACTTACACGCGTTGTTATATCTGCACCTCTGCAGACAACTTCGGCGAGACGAGCGACACGGACTGCCCGGTGTTCGACGGGATCTTTGACTTTTGCCAGATCTACGCTGGCGGCTCATTAGGTGTGTGGACGAATCCCCTCAGTCTCGTCAGTTCCTGTGACGTCTAACTTGTCTTTGGGATATGTAGATGCTGTGAGCCGCCTGAATTTCGGCCTGTGCGATATTGCCATCAATTGGTCCGGCGGACTCCATCACGCGAAGAAAGCAGGGGGATCTGGGTTCTGCTACGTCAACGACATTGTGCTGGGGATCTTAGAGATGCTAAAGTACGTGCTCTCGGTGGAGTCGCGCTCAGCTCCGGGGCTTTCCTGAGCTAATCTGATCGTGCTTGTGGTGAAGGTTCCACCCTCGCGTCCTGTATATCGACATCGACGCTCACCATGGAGACGGCGTCGAGGAAGCCTTTTACGTGACGGATCGCGTCATGACGGTGTCGTTCCACAAATACGGTGACTACTTTCCCGGGACCGGAGACATTAAGGTGCGCTTTTAAACTCTTGACATGGCTATTGGCTGCGTGGCGATCTTAACTTTAATACCTCCTGCTCTGCATTCTACTGGCGATGCTGAGCAGGACATCGGCGCAAAAGCTGGCAAGTATTACGCGGTAAACTTCCCGCTGCACAGCGGCATGGACGATGAAAGCTACGAAGGCATCTTCAAGCCGGTCATTCAGAAAGTGATGGAGACCTTCCAGCCGACAGCCGTCGTGCTCCAGTGCGGCGCCGACTCGCTGACGGGCGATCGCCTCGGCTGCTTTAATGTGACGACGCACGGTAAGCGGACTATGAGGGTTATTTGTGGCGGTCTGGGTGGTTGTGGATGGTGTGCTGACGTGTCGTTGTTGTTATTAACATCAACAGGTCATGGCGAGTGCGTGCGCTATGTGAAGGGTTTTGGCCTACCGATGCTCGTGGTTGGCGGCGGCGGCTACAGAATGCGCAATGTGTCGCGAGCGTGGGCATATGAGACATCGATCCTCATCGACCAAGAGGTCTCCGACAACATCCCGTACAACGATTACTTCGAGTTCTACGCGCCAACTTTCAAGCTTCATCTCGAGCCGGACCCTGAGCTGAAGAACGACAACACGAAGGAATACCTCGAAAAGCACAAGTATGTGCACTAACTAACCTTCTGCGGTGGCGTATGCTTGCAGGCGAAATACTGATCATGCCGCCTTTGCCCCGTTTGTTGCCTGCAGGATCAAGATCTTTGAGAACCTCCGCGCTCTGACAGGTGCTCCAAGCGTGCAAATGAACCTTCCCCCACCTGCGCACATGCTCCGGGAAGAAGACGAGGACGCCGTCGATCCTGACTCGCGGACCGACAACGACGGCAAGCGCCAACACGAAGCCGAGTTTTATCGGGACGACAAGGTACGTGGTCCCCCTCTCGATGCCCTTTTAGACCGTTCCCATTAGTTGACCACGTTGCATTGCTCGCTCGTCAATGGTAGGATCAACGCGGAAACGAGGACGACGGCTCGCGAAAAGAGAACCAGTTTGACCAGCAGGTCGATGCCGATGACGCTGCCCCAATGGACATCGACGAGTAGCCATGACGCAATGCTCGTGTGGAGGCAAGCGATCAACGTGCCGCCGGTAAGTCATGTGCGGGGAACGAGAGCAAGCATTTGGTAAATGACATTGAAGTGGACAGGCGGCAGAACATGGCTGCAACAGACTGATGCATACAAGAATCGAATCGGTTCATTGCACATAGCTGCACTAAACTGACTAACGCCTTGTGAAGAATATAAAGTTCCAGAGGGACGCGCGCCCCCATTTTTACCCGCGACATTCGCTCTTGCCGCCAGTCCTCACTGTGCTGTTCCGCTCCGAGTCGGCGGGGAAAGCAAAGCGCGCGAAGCGAAGCGAGAGCCGGCGGCGACCATGGCGAGCGCCACCAAAAAGCGCGTCTCCTACTTCTACCACCGTACGTCGCGCTTGTCCCTCGTGTAGCTACATCTCAACCTCTGGCGTGGATTTAGACTCCTCTTGCCTCCCCCGGTTGGCCCCGCGATGTCGACCGATTTGCGTGTTCGGCGCGAGGGGTCACGGGGGCTTTCGGTCGAGGCACAAGAGCGGATTCATCCCAGAGGGGGAGACGATGGGACTCCTATGTTGATGCGCTCTCCCTGCTGACCTGTGTCGTATATCTGGTATGCATGGACAGCGGAGGAGGGCCACTTCTACTATGGACCGGGGCACCCCATGAAGCCGCACCGCATGAAGCTGGCGCACCACTTGGTCGTCAATTACGACCTGTACCGGAAAATGGACATCTTTGTACGTGTGTCCGCCTCCTGTGACCAGGTTGTACACCTGCTCGACGCTCTCGCTTGTCGACTAATGCACGAGGCGCTCGTTGATCTATCAGGAGCCG
This sequence comes from Phytopythium ostracodes, assembly GCA_023337975.1. Taxonomy (NCBI): domain Eukaryota; phylum Oomycota; class Peronosporomycetes; order Pythiales; family Pythiaceae; genus Phytopythium; species Phytopythium ostracodes. Next base: position 11,522 of record JAADXW010000309.1, read on the forward strand.
CACTGGGCGTCCCCCAACGAGATCAAGGCGTTCCACGCCGTCGACTACATCGACTTCCTCCAGCGCGTCAGCCCCTCGAACCAGAAGGACCTGTCCTCGGAGCTGCAGAAGTGTAAGCGAACGAGCGCCATGGCTTTCTTGGTCGTGTGGCGATTACCCCCCGACTCACGAGTGTGGGAGCAGGAGCGGACGCTAATCGCTGGAGTTTTTATGCCACTTGTGTCTTCATCCAGACAACCTCGGCGAGCTGACGGACTGCCCCGTGTTCGACGGACTGTTCGACTTTTGCCAGATCTACTCGGGCGGCACCCTGGGTGAGTGGAGGCGCTGTATGTACACCAACTCTTGTCTGCGCTAACGAAGTCGCCCCCTTTTGTGTGGCTGTCATTGCGAACCAGACGCGGTCAGTCGCCTGAACCACGGCCTGTGCGACATTGCGATCAACTGGGCGGGTGGGCTGCACCACGCCAAGAAGTCGGAAGGCTCCGGCTTTTGCTACGTCAACGACATTGTCCTCGGCATTCTGGAGCTGCTCAAGTACGGCAGACTGCGACAATGCCCTGTGCTTTTTGTCGATAGCGATGCTAACGAGATATGGTGTATGTGTGCGCGCGCAGGTATCACCCGCGAGTATTATATATTGACATTGACGTGCACCACGGCGACGGCGTGGAAGAAGCCTTCTACGTGACGGACCGGGTGATGACGGTGTCGTTCCACAAGTACGGCGACTTTTTCCCCGGTACTGGCGACATTAAGGTCCGTTCTCTGCTTCTGTCTTCACGGTCGTGGAAACCGCTAATGTCTCGCGTTCATCTTATCAACGGCACGTGTGTTTAGGATGTTGGTGCCAAGAATGGCAAGTACTACGCCGTAAACTTCCCCCTGCTGAGTGGAATGACGGACGAGAGCTACGAGAGCATCTTCAAGCCCGTGATCCAGAAGGTCATGGAGTCCTTCCAGCCGTCGGCCGTCGTGCTCCAGTGCGGTGCCGACTCGCTGACGGGCGATCGCTTGGGCTCCTTCAACGTGACCACCAAGGGCCATGGCGAGTGCGTTCGCTTCGTCAAGAGCTTCGGGCTGCCGATGCTGGTGCTTGGTGGCGGTGGGTACACGATCCGCAACGTGTCTCGCGCCTGGGCGTACGAGACGTCGATCTTGCTGGACGAGCAAGTATCCAACAACATCCCGTACAACGACTACTTCGAGTTCTATGCGCCCTCGTTCAAGCTCCACCTGGAACCGGACCCGGAGCTCGAGAACGCCAACTCGAAGGAGTACCTCGAAGACTGCAAGTACGTTACTGACCCTCTTTTCCCTCGTTCGACTGCAGCCTCGTGGATTTAACTAACGCGAGCAACTCGCCTTTGATACTCGCAGGATCAAGATTTTTGAGAACCTGCGCGCGCTCACGGGCGCACCGAGCGTCCAGATGAGCCAGGTACCGCCGGTCCACATGCTGCGCGAGGAGGACGAGGACGCTGCCGACCCCGATGCGCGCATCGACAATGACGGCAAGCGGCAGCACGAGGCCGAGTTCTACGGCGATGACAAGGTGCGTAAGGAAGCAATCAAGCAGAATGCGAGGTGTACTCTACTAACGTGTTTGAACTTGATGATGAACGCAGGACCAGCGCGGCAATGAAGACGCGGTGGAGGATGGCGCGACCAATAGAGAAGCTGCAGCGGAAGAGAACGCGGCGCCAGACGTGGTTCCCATGGAGCTGGATTAAAGAAAGCCAAGGGCGCAACGTCGGGTATCTTTGGAGGTGCGCAGGGAACCACACTCGTAAGTACATTGATTTTACTGTAGTTCATCGCCTACTACTGCTGCTGCTGTTGCTGCTGGAGCTTCCGCTGCTTGTCGCGCTCGGTCTTTTCGATCTCGAACCGCTTTAGGTCGAGCCGCTGCAGGAACTGCTGCTTCTCGATGTACCCGTCCTTGGTGTACTGTGCAAGCTCGTCTTCGATGCCCTCCTGCTCCTTGAACTTGTCCCAGTCGATGGACGTCTTCTCGATCGTCGACACCTTCTTGGGCGCGTCCAGCGACGCCAGGACCTTGTCGATGCCCGAGTTACTCACCCCGCCACCAGCTTTCTTCGACACACTGTCGCAATCAACGGACAGCGCGGTCAGACCCAAGCGATCATCACGGCAACAATGCCGTCAAGACCAGCCTAGACGCACCTGTACTCGACGCCGGCGAACTTGACGAGCTCCTCGACCGTCTTGCCGGCGTCCGTGGCCGCCAAGTCCTTGCGCGAGCGCTTGGGGTCCAGGCTCAGCGTCGTGAACTGGAACTTGTGCAGCTTGCGCTTCTGCTTCTTGCCTGCGGGCCGCCCGCTCGTCAGCGAGCTTAGGAGCTGTCCATGCAGGTAGGTAGAAGTATCCGTCGTTAGTCGTCGCTACATGCATCTCGTGAGTCCCTAGAGGCGCCACCTTTGCCGTTTGGTCGGCCGCCTTCTTGGACACGCTTGTCGACTTGTTCATGTCTTCCCAGAGCTTGGACACGTGCGCGGAGGTCGTCGCGCGCTCCTGCGCATCGCCTTCACCCGCCGCCTCCGACACCTGCCGCTCGCCGCGCGCGCTCTCCTCCTGCGCCTCGGCGCCTGCGACCACCAGCGACGAACAAGGTCAGAGATCATGCGCAAAAGCAGCAAATTAAGAGCATAACCCCGGTATAAAGCGCACCCTCCGGCACGTAGTCTTCGTCCTCCGCGTCCGACCCCGAGGAGCTCATAGCTTTTGTTGTTGGCGTTGCAATTGTGGCTCTTGGTTCGCTGGCTGCGCCGTTTGCTAACAACACGTCACTCTCAAATCCGATATTGTATCTTATCGAGTATGATAAATATACGTAAGCATTGTATGACGCATATCATATACCTTTGACACATGATATTGACGGATAGCTGTTACTAGCTCGACTTGCTCTGGAAGCAGATGAGCACGCCGAGCAAAATGAGCACCATACCGCCGTATGTCCCTGTCCGCGGTCAACGCACCACGAAGCGTTAGAGTCCAACGCCACCAACCCCCAATACAGACACAGGACAACGCTGCTTACACGCGGGTCGCTGCGGCTTCTCGCCGAGCAGGCGGCTCGTGAGCGCCGTGAACACGAACGTCAGCGAGTTGCAGATCGGCACGGCGCTCGAGATCTCTGCGCAACCACAGGGCCACCACAGGCGACGCATCAGCGTTGACGACTCCTGCAGAGCCGTAGGCTTTTGGGGGCGTACCCGTGGACCCGAGGAGGAAGACGTACGCGACCGAGCCGCTCTGGTTGAGTGCGAACGGGAGCACAAACTGCCACGAGCGACGAGCGACAAGGGTCAGTCTCCCACTCCTCCACTCCCTGCGTGCTCATGCTGACGGTTCAATGCACTTACCCGCCAGTTCTTGACGAGGTGCAGTGCCTGCTTGGCCAGCTCGCGCGGCGAGTTGTCCCTACGCGCGTACATGTGCTCTGTCGAGCTCCCTGTCGCCACGGGAAGCATATACAATGAAAACACTCTGCCGACGCCCCCGAGCGTCCACACTGCTGCATGTGGCCGCACCTTTCTTGATGAGCGGGTTCGTGCACCCCCACAGCGCACCGACCACGAGGAAGGACAGCAGCGTCGCCGCCGCGGACGTGGAGGTCGCTGCCGTCGTTTCCTCCATTTTGTCCGACAGCTTTAACGTGAAATTTCGCTTTTGCCGTTCGGTGAAAACCGCAATTTGACAACCCGAAAATTGTGGTTTTCACCGTCAATACCTTATCGCTATCAAAACAAAAAAAAGTGGGGAGCTATTTGTGGCTTCACCTTGACGCGAGCATGACACTCGTCTGTTAGTCGTCTTGGCTCCGTCTCCACCGCCGCTACACTGCCATACTCTCAGGTTGATCAATGCCACGAGAGCGGCCTGGTTTGAGCACCGATGCTGCGGTCAAGTGGGAGCCTTTCCTCGACGATGGCGGTAACTTGTACTTCTACAACCACGTTACGGGCGAGTCCGTGTGGGAGCTGCCGCCCGACGACGGCGAGGAGCAAGAGCACACACTCGAACAGTCGAGTAGCGGTGGCTCCAAGCTCCATGACTCGGTAGTGAACTTGGGTGGTGACGGAAGAGTCACTGACGAGGCGAAGGAGTACAGCCAGTACTCGGTGACCGTCGGGGCGGTGGAGACGGTCGTGAAGCTCGTGGACGCGGTCGACGGCTCGGACGGCGACGCATCGCCAGTGAAGGCGGCCAAGAGCAAGGAGAAGAAGAAGAATACATTCATGTCGCCTGCAGCCGAGGCTCGTCGCCGTAGAAATGATGCGAAGGTCCAGAAGCGGAAGCAGCGGCTGCACGACATGAGCGCCGAGAAGTACATGAAGCTCGTGCTTCATCCCGTCTCGCCTTCGTCTGGAGCTCGAGACACCGACAAGATGGCGGAGGGTGATGCCAGGCTGCGATGCACTGGGAGTCTCTTCACTGCTCAAGACTCGGAGCAATGGCAGCGGGAGCTCAAGGCCGAGAGCGCGAGGGAGCGGCGGGCGGGGCGCAAGCAACGCCAGCAGCACAAGCTGCGCGTGCGCTCGCTCAAGCAGCAGCGGATCATGCTGCTGCAGCTTCGGACGGAGCTGACGAAACACCTCTTGGGCGAGATCCAGTGCTCGCCAGAGCTGCTCAAGCGGAAGATTCTGCTGCTCTCGAGCCAAACGCCCGGCTCAATCATGTCGACCTCGAGATTGGAGCCGGAGATCGTGGAGAAGCTCGCTGCTGCTGAACGGCAGGCACAGGACGAGCGGCTCCGCGCGATCCAAGCCGTGTTCGAGCTACTTGACTCCGCCAATTGCGGCAAAGTTCGGCTCGTGAGCGTCATTACCGGGATCTTCGCCCACGAGTACGTTGCGTTGCGTTGGGTTTGCCGTTGAAAGCCTCCAAAAGACAAGCATCTCATCACTATCGTGTCGTTGATCTCGAAGAGCACAGGTTCAGCAGTACTGCGCAGTAGTGGCAGGTCTGGGAGAGCTTCTTTCGTCGCCGAGACTCCAGCAGCTCGTCATCAGCTTTGCGGCTTCGCGCCAGCACGACTGCGACGTCTCCGCGTTGGAGTTCCGTGAGTTCATATGCATCATTGAGGAGGCTTGGGACTACTACACCCGCGTCAAGACGGCAGTGCACGACGCCGAGAACGAGATCGACGCCGCGATTGAGGCCGCGACGCTCCGACCCGGAACCGGTGTGATGCGAGCTCGGATGGGCTTCGTGTCCAAGAAGAAGGCCGAGCACGAGCTCACCCAGTTGCGAGCGACAACGGAGCTGCTTCGGTCGTTAAGCTCCGACACATCGGAGGAGATGCTGTGGCTTCAAGGAGACAGTTCGATTCAACCGAAGGAGGAGTGGGAGAAGGATCACCATCATCGCTTCATTCGAGCAGCGCACGACGGAAGCTCGTACTGCTGCCTCTGTCGACGGCGGCAATGGGAACTGGCGCGCAACGAGACTGACGAGCGAGAGCAAAGACATCGAGACGAGTGGCCAATGCTGCTCGAGCTTCGGCTAAAACAAGCAGAAGCCCGCATGGCTGGTGGAACCGCGAGCGTTGGCGAGAAGACGGAGGCGCCGGACGCTGCTGGCTCTGCGTCTTCATCGCCAACGAACGACGATCATGACGATGCGGCCGGGGAGCATGACTTCATATCGTACAAGCTCATGACGCTGACGGATGATAACGAGATCGCGGTGCTCGAGGTTATCCACACCTTGCTGGTTGTCATCGAGTCTATGACAAGCGAGCACGACGGCGAGCAAGCCAAGAAGCGAGGCGTCCACCATCGAGTACACCGCCGGCGCAAGCGAAAGGCGCCGAAGAACTCGTCTTTGAATCAAGCAGACCCCGCGACGGGGCTGAGCCCGATGCAAATCATGGAGAACGCGATCCAAGCCGAAGAACTAGCGAGACGCGCACTGTTCGAGGAGGAACGAGCCATGCGGATCGAACTGGAAAGGTACAAGCGGCGACTAGAGCGTCCCTTGCTCCGCTTCCAAGAGACTGCGAGTGACAACTACGTGCGCATTCTCGAGCGATGCGTCAACCTGCCTCCGCTGCTGTCAAACCTGCGGTTCGAGCGCAGCTTGACGCTCTCATCGTACCAGAAAATGACCTTGTTGATGGTGGACAGCGCCTCACCGACCGCATCGACGCCGGACGATGCGCGATTAATCCTCTACACGTTGCCGCACCGAAGTGAAAGCGAGGCAAACTACAGTTTCGCGCAGATGAAGGTGCTACAGCAGCACCTTCGCAGTCCGTTCGTGGTGCGCGTGCGCCTAGTGGACACGCGCAGCTTCCAAAGCTTTGCTGACTCGGGCATGCTCGTCGAGAGCTGGCCGATGCAGTTCGTCGCGACCGAGTTCTTCGCTCGAGGCTCGTGGCTCGATTTCTACCGGCGATGGATCCACAACAGACCACATGGAGATACGAACGCGTACGCGCAAGTCGAACAGCACGTCTTGGCCGTGTTCCGCGACGTTGCCACGGGTGTGTCGGCGATGCACAGCCTCGGGGTGCTGCACCTGAACATCAAAGCTGACAACATCTACGTTTGCTCGGACGCTGCCGACGTTGACGCTCGCTCCGTGCCGGTGAAGACTGTCCGGGTGAAGATTGGTGGATTGCTGGCATGGAAGGCCGGGTATGGCAGTGCCGAACTCGCTCAAGGGGACATCCTGGAGTGCATGCATTTCAACTACGCGCCTCCAGAGGCGCTCGACCGGCGCCCGATCACGCCCAAAGCGGATGTCTGGATGCTCGGGTGTGCGATTTACGACGCGCTACTCACGTGGCAGCACGTACAGCTCGCTGCCACCACTTCCAGCCGCTCCACAACGCACTCGCCGATCGTGTTCTCCTCTCGCAGCGTCCAAGACCTGGTGCTGATGCTGCCGCTCGTAACAAGCGAAGCCGTGCGGTCTCTGCTCCGGATGCTGCTGCAGCCCGAGCCAAAGTTGCGGCCGGACATGAGCCAGGTCGCCGAGTACATCTCGTTCGCGGGCGTGAATCAGCCCACGGGTAGGTGACTAACTGCATGAGACGGCGGCAGCACAAAGAGAAGGATCTGGGAGCCTCGTGACGGCGACAATGAGCGCGACGGAGCGCTGTTTGTATCGTTGCACTGCATGGAGACGGCGCGAGTATTTATACCTGCGCCGGTTGCACGGCATCTTTCTGGACGGGCGCCTGCCCGATCGCGAAGTTTCTTTGTCGCCCTGCGTCGATGAGTCGCGCCGGTTGAGCGACCGACGCACACACCTGACGGGATCTTGGGCTTAGCCCTCTCAGCTCGGCATTTCCCCCTTTGACCGACCGACCGACCGACTCCAGCGCAGCCTCGCACCGCCGCAATCACCGACCGCACAGGCTCATCCAGACACGGACAGGTTCTCTCAGCTCGGGTCTTTTCCCTCTCGCCGCCCGAATGGCCGACGCGCTCTCGAAGAAGGAGCTGTTCCAGGCGGCGCAGCAGAACGACTTCACGACCGTGAGCGAGCAGTTGCAGCGCATGCTCCAAGACGAGGGAGGCGGCGTCCGCGAGGCCGTCCAGAGCCTGGTCGAGGCCAAGACCAAGAACTCGCTGCTGCACTACGCCTGCGACAATGGCAACCTGGACGCGTGCAAGTCCCTGCTCATGTGCGAGGGCGTGGCGGACGCGTTCCTCAACGAGATCAACGCGTTCGGCCACACACCGCTCTTCTACGCCGCGAGCAGCGGCCACCTGCCGCTCGTCAAATGGCTTGTCTCGAACGGGGCGGACATCGACACGGACTACAGCGACCGGCCCGAGATCGAGCCTCGCGACGGCGACCAGGGCATCTTCACGGCGCTGCAGATCGCGTGCTTCAAAGGCCACGAGGGCGTCGCCAACTTCCTCGTCGAGTGCAACGCCGAGCTGTCGGGCACGCGCCGCAACGGCAAGACGGCGCTGCACTTCGCCAGCGCCGAGAACCACCCGGCGATCGTCAACATCCTCGTCCAAGCCGGCGCGGACGTACACGCGTGCGATGATGAGGGGAAAACGCCCGTTGACGTCGCGCCGGCGCCCATTTTGCCGCTGCTGCTGCCGTCAGAGTACCCTGACCAACAAGGCACTGGCGGAGAAGAAGCCGAGCTCGAGCACAGCGGGAGCGCTGACGACGACAACGACGACTCGTTCACGTCGGACGACTATGAACAAGTCGCGCTCGTCAAGAACGCGTTTGGCGCCGACGTTAGCAAGGGATTCCGCAGCTCCAACTGGAAGGAGCGCGTCCACGCCATCAGCGAGGCCACCCTGTGCTTCCAGAGCGCGCAGAGCGTCAAGATCGCCGTCAAGCTCTTCGACGCCGCGTGCGTCATGATCGAGCGCTTGCTGCAAGACGCCGTCTCGCAAGTAGTGTCCGCGTGCTGCACGTCTCTGCTCCGATCGGCGTTTGGCGCCGCCATGAACGAGAAGAGCTTCCACTCGCCGCAGTTCCACAGCGAGCGGCCGGCCATTCAGCGGATCGCCTCGACACTGGTGAGCCGCGGCGCAGGGTCCAACGAGAAGGATGCGAGCGAAGCGGTCGCGTCCCTGCTCTTCTTGATCTGCAAGAGCACCGACCTGACGCGCCTCGTCACCTCGCAGATCTCTCAAATGTTCACGGCCGCAGAATCGGCGGGGTCGTCGGCGTTGTTGCCTTCCATGACGGTCGCTGGTGACGGTCAAGGCGCATCCGTCATCGCTGCCAGCTCCTGGCGGCACCAGCTAGTCGCGATCAAGGTCTTGAACGCCATCGCGAGCCAATATCGGCTCGATGAAGCCACGAGCGGGCTGCACTTCGCGGGGGCTGTCAAGGTCAGTCTGCAGGGGCTGGACAACTCGAGCGTCCACGTTCGGAGCGCCGCCATCGACCTGCTCGTCCAAAGCGTCCTCATTCGATGTGAGCAGTCAGGTACGGACCCATGGCACACACGTGTAAGCTCACCTCACAGCTCACCTGTCGATCGTTGCTTCCCGAACAGAGATGACGGGCACCGCCGAGCAAATGCTCGAGCAGATGAAGAGCTGGACCGAGTCCATCTTCAAGCAGCAGAGCCAGACGCTCAAGCCGTCGATCCAGGCGAAGATCAACACGGGGTTGCGCAACGCGCTGCAGCAGAGCAAGCGACTGGCATCTGCGCAGACGGACGGCGCGAGCGGAGAGATCCCAGGGCTGTTGATCACAAAGGCGGGCTCCTCGGGCGACAAGACGAGCGGGTTCATTGATCCGGCCACGGCGCTGTCGCCTCGCTTCAAGAGCGCCCAGAAAGAGGACGAGCTGCCGTACGCGGAACCCATTTCCGATGCCCAACGCGGGGAAGTGGGCGATATGATCGCGTGTTTCGGCGAGAAGGCGACGCGGTGCCTGCTCTCCAACGCGTGGGCTCCTCGTGTCGAAGGACTGAGCTTCCTGCAGTACCAGGTCGAGACGCGTCTGCTTTCGCTCGACAAGAAGCTCGGGAACGACGTCCGTCCACTCGTCAAGGTACTGCAAAAGGTGCTGCTGCAGGCGCTGCAGGACCGCGTCAACTCGGTCTTTGAGGCCGGCGTCGCGCTGCTGATGGAGGTTGCCATCAACTTTAACAACGTCATCGACAGCGCGCCGGACGTCGCGGTCATGCACGACTTCATCCGGCCGCTGATCCCACGGCTGCTCGTCAAGCTGGGCGACTCGAAGAGCAGACTGCACGTGACGACAGAGGACGCGCTGCTGCTGCTGTCGCGTCAGTTCGCGTCGATCGGGCCCGAGATGCTGCTGGAAGAGATGATCGCGTGCGACCGCAACGCGTTGCCCCAGGCACTTTCGGCCACGTATCTCGCCAACAAACTGGGGCTCATCTCCAAGTTGCTGCTGGAGTTCGGCGTGAAAGAGGGCTCGGCGACGCAGGACGAGCAGCAGCACGCGTTGCCGATCAAGAACGCACTTCAGCCGGCGTTGCAGGCGTGCGAGCACAGAGACCAGAGCGTGCGCCACGTAGCGCTGCAGATCATTGCCGACGCGCTCCAGGCGGCTCGGAGTGCTGCCATGCCGTTCCTGGACGCACTCGCTCGCTCCTCGCGCCAGAAACTCATCTCGCGGCTGGTCGAGAAAGGAGCGCTCGAGGCCGACATGCTGATGGAAGAGGTCGACGACTTTGACGTGTCCAGCGACGCGTCGGCTTCGCGTCCAGGCACATCTGGCGGCATTCGACCCCCGACTGCGTCCGGGTCGTCGACCAAGCATCGGCCAGCTCTTTCAAATGCGTCGCTGTCTGCCGGGCCGAGCTCATCGACCGGTGGCGGAGGAGGAGGCGGCCAATCTTCGTCTTCTCCAGTTCCCTTGCCATACGGGACAGCGCTCACGAACGAGCAGAAGGAGATGTTCGCAACCATCATCCAGGGCTTCGGAGAGGACATCGTGCGCTGTCTCCTCGACAAGGCCTGGGCGCAGCGTGAAGCCGCGGTGCGTGAAATCGAGCGGCAGGTTGTTTGCTGCGCGAACGGCAAGACCCCGCCGGAGCAGGCGCTCCCCAAAACACTCGATACGCTTCGCAACCTGGCGCATGTGCTCGAGTTGGGGCTCAATGACACGGTCGCGCGGGTGTTCCAGTGCTCGCTGCGGCTCTTCCAGGTGATCGCCACGGACTTCTTGCCGCTGATCACCTCCAGCCACGAGTTCGTGGATGAAATCCTCGAGAACGTCGTCGGCCTTGTGCTGCAGAAGCTTGGCGACACCAAGCAGCGCATCCGACAAGACTGCTTCACGCTCCTGCACTCGATGGCGTCGTTGAGCCACGTCGGCCACGCTCGCATATGCAAAATGCTGTCCGAGAAGTACCAGCAGCTCGCCGCGTCCTCTTCTTCTGTTGTTTCGTCCGCTGTGATCATTGGTGAGCTGCTAAAACTGCTCACCATACTTGTCAAGGAAGCGCACGCGAGTAGCTCGGCCGCTTCAGCCGGAGCGACCGCGCCAACACGTCCAGACATGCAGCTAATCCTAAGTCTGGTCGGCCCTGCGCTCGACAACAAGCACGTTGACGTCCGGAACGCAGCAGTGACGACCTACATCGCCGTCTTCGAGGTCACCAGCGGTGGGACGGACGAGGCCTACGGACGAGTGGACTTGAACGGGCTGCTGACGCAGGCGAAGCCCGCCATCCGTGACGCTATTTCGCGTAGCATTGTGCAGATCAAGAAGGCGCTGCCCTCTGGAGCTGTAGACGACGGAGACAGCAGCAACTCGACGCGGCCGGAAGTGGACAGCGCGCGCAAGCAGCCCGCGGCGATCGACACGCACAAGCTCTCAGCCATTTGCTCGACCGAAATCACCGACTTGTTGACGTCGTCGTCCAGCACCCAGCGCTGCGAAGGTGTCGACAAGCTGATCGCCGTCTTCTTGGCGTCCCCGCAGAAGCCGAGCCTCAAGGGCTCATGGGAGATCTGCTGCCTGCTCACCAAGCAATTGCTGGCGGACAACGCTCCGTCCGTGTGCCTCGCAGCGTTTGATCTGCTGCGTCTGCTCGTGGATCCACCGGGCAGTGGCGCTATCACAGCGGAGTTCGCCATCCCATGGGGGGAGTGGGGCGTGCACTTGGTGCTCGGCTCGACGGTCCGTAGTGTTGTCCAGCAGGCGGCAAGCGAAAGCGTCCGCGTGCGGTCGCAAGTCAAGGCGCTGCTCCAGTTAGTGGCTGGGAGACACAGCGTGGGCAAAAACGCGATGTGCAATGCGCTGCTGAGCGCTCCGGAGCAGCGAGACACCTCGGCAGCTAGCAGTGGGGATACCGAAGAGCGCAAGATCGAGGTCGCAAAGCTGCGCTGGCAGTTCATGCTGCGACTGGAGCTATTGCATGAGTACTTGGTCGAGGCTGCTCGCTTGGAAGATGCGATTGCGACCGCAGACCTCGGCAGGCGGGTGTCCAGCGGGAGCTCCTCGGCTTCATCTTCGTCCAAGCAGTCTTCTGACTCGCTTAGTGTCGAGAACCTTGTCCCATTCCTGGGCTCGGCAGTCGCGCACCCCAGCCCCACGGTCCGCGTCGTGGCGCATCGAATCATGCAGCACCTTAAGACCACCCGTGAGGCCGAAGTGAGCAAATTCATCCAGACGGGCTGCTCCCCAGCGCTCCAGAAGCGAGTGCAGCTGCTGCTCGCCGACGATTTCGGCGGCGCGAGCAACCCCGACCACTTGGACGGCAACGAAGGCTCGAACGTCGTCCGCGGGAGTCGGGCGTCGCATGTGCGTCGCATTGCAGCGCTCCGGCCGCCCCGCTCTGTTCCCGTCGAAGAGAAGGAGCTCATGGCTGACATGTTTCCCCCACCGCAGTCTGCTCCGGGCAACAGTCGGCGGCCGAGCGGCGCGAACCACCAGGATCAGAACGATGACGACGTGTTCGGGACGAGGAACGCCAACTACGTCGTCACGGTGCCTCGCGACAGAGGATCAATCCAGCAGCAGCAGCAGCAGCAGGATGAGCAGCAGAAGCTCCCGATTTGGCTGGACCAAGCGTCGTCGATGCCGGCGGCGGCCTCTTCGTTGAGGAAGGGAGTCCTATCGTTCGACGGCGACTCGGACTCGGTCGTGGGCGGCGGCACGGCCGGACTCATGAAGATGCGACGCAAGAGCGGCGTCCGCAACGGCGGCAACAACGGCGGCGGCGACGGCGAGGTGCTGTCCTCTCGGCAAGGCGTCTATTGAAGCGGGCGAAGCTTCATGAAACCCGCAGATGTTGGTTATGTCTCTCACGGCTGCTGCACGGGGGTTGGTTAGTGCTACAAGTACACATTAGCGAAAAACAAGCAAATAGCAGTTGTCGACGGCATTTCCTACCGCACTCGTGCATTATTCTGACGTCGTAATAATCGCCGCGTGCCGTTAGCAGCAATGTTGCGACCGCTTGTTAGCTACTCGATCGCAATGGGAGCCGATCGCGTTCCGCCTTTGCGCTTGTCTTCGTCTCCGTGGTCGGGTGCGGCGCGCTTCGAACCCGGCGCTTGGCTGTCTTGGACGCCGTCAAAATTAAATATGCTCAACAGTCCGTAGTGGTCCGATGGCCAGAGCCCCTCGGAGATCTTGTGCTTGCCCACGATCTGGATACTCTCGAGCACGCTCGACGAATTGGACGAGAACTTCTCGCGCAGGGAGCTCGTCCCGGGGTAAAAGTACATGCGGTCGAGTCGGCTCTGGAAGGAGTGGTTCTTGATCAGTCCGTTCGTCTTGCCATCGTACGTGAAGCCGTTCTCCTCCGAGTTGCCCTTGACCGAGAGCCACAGGTCCGTCCAGCCACTCGGCAGCCCCGCCGTCGCCTACACCAATAGAGCGCCATTAGACGGCATGATCTGGCCACCCTGCAGGGCTAGGGCTAGCGAGTGACACTCACCAAGTCAATCGATGGTCGCGACTCTGCGGCTCCTTCTCTAGTACTTGCACTGGCACCAGACGAGCGCTCAAGCACAAACTGCTTCTCTACTTCACTGGCATCCTCAACAAAGCACGCTTCGTGGCACCAGTGGCGGATCTCGCGCGTCTTGCCGCTCGGCAGGCGCTCCTTTGACATCTTGCCGACGCGAATGGCCCCCTTCTCGATGGTCTGCGCGCACTTGCGGCACTTGGCCCGCCCCGTGCGCGCCGGCTCGACCTCCAGCTCAGCGATACCAGCAAGGCGTGAGTCCAACAGCGCCATGTCGTTCCTCATCAGGTTCGTGTCGCCCATGAACACGGCGCCAAGGCACTCGGTCGCGCTCGTATCCTCTCCGCTTTCATTGTTGTTGACGCGGTCGCGCAGCACCGTGAGGCACTCGCGCAGCTGCGCCACCCGTGTGGACGCGAAATGCGGCAAGCTCTCGAGGTGCGCGGTGCCTACCAGCAGCGACTTGCCGGGCGCGGGCTCCACCTGCATGAAAACGAGCTCGCGGCCCATGCCCGTGTTGGCGAACGGCAGCGTCTCGAGCCCGCGCACGGGCAGCGCGCTGAAGAGCACCACGAAGTAAGCCTCCGAGAACGGCCGCGCCACATCCGCGCTGCAGTCGTAGTACTTGGCCCACGCCTACCACATCAGGGAGCAGCGTTGGCCGACTCATTCACGAGGTCGCGGGAGCTACAAGGGAGAGGAACATGGAAGGTGCACGAACCTGCGCCTTGAGCAGCGCGAGCGCCTCGCGCGTGACCTCCTGGAAGCCGACGACCGCCGGGCGCATGCGCTCGATCATGTTGCCGATCGCGCGCATGCGCGGCGCGCGCCCCACGGGCTCGAAGAACACATTGAACGTCAGGATCCGCAGCTGCATGGCGGGTCTCCAACGTCGCTTCTTGACAAATGAGCCGGTAATAGTGTCCATGTTGCTGCCAATCCCTTGAAAATCAAGGGTATTTATTTACGGGACGTAAACATCATCAGTATCCATATATTACAGCTCACGTCAGCAACCTGATTTTATTTAAGGGATATGACGTCAAATACTGCACGTGTATAAGAGAGATGTATGTACGGTTGTTGTGGTTGAAGTGGC
>JAADXW010000310.1:0-25942 GCA_023337975.1 Phytopythium ostracodes
AAAGTGCGTTTTATCCGCTGAAAACTGTTTTATTCAAGAGATCTTGCAATTGGCTATAAAACGAGGCATTTGCGCTTTCGAAAACCTATTATTGGCTAAGATATGCGACCGACCGGCCATTTTCACGTTTCATTGGCGCGCACTGTATATAATCTTCTCTAGGATTTTCAGCGCAGTCAACCACTCGATCCGATCCCCCTAACTACTCTGGACTCTGGATAGAATCCAGATAATACTCGTACTGATGCGCCTCAACCATACAATGGCGAGTAATACTTCTGCGTAGCAATTGAAGAACCCCCTGGATCTTTGTCCAGTTCAATCTTTCCCTGTCACTACACCCGCGTTCAAAGGCAATCGGCAAGTGAAGGAGGTCGGCCACATTCTTCTCGTCTGAACGGCGGGCGGAACCATGAGCGGCAGCAAGACAGAGGTGGTGCCTAAGCGCGACATGAAGCTCATCGGGAGCTTCGTGGCCATGGTCTTCATCGGCCTCGGCAACAAGAGTGCGTGTCATTTTTGTAACGCGCGCAGCTTCGTCGGATTCGCACACGGAATGTACCGGAATTGACTGATCTGCGCGCTTGTTGCTGTTGCTGCTGCCCATGTCGGCGCCTGGCACTTCACGCGCGCTGGATTCTGCGCCGCTTCAGTTTTCCAAAAGTGCGTATTGACCAGGGACGTGTCCCTCCCTCCGCTGCTGTTGACCCAACGCCTTCTGTGCTGCGTGAATGTCGATTCAGGCTGCAAACGATCCCCATGCACAACTACCCGACGTTCCTCAACCTGCTGACGACGTTCGTCTATGTGAGTCGATCGCGCCTCTGTCTGTGCAACAACAGCGGCAATCCAATCGACTAACGATGCTGAAACAGATTCCCGTGAGCTTCGCGTACATCCTGCCCATGATCAAGTACGGCAGCGCCATCACGCCGGAGCAGCGCAGCGTCCCGAAGCGCAAGTTCGCCGTCATGGGCGGGCTCGACTCGGTCGCGGGCATCCTGCAGGTCTTTGCGGCGACGTATCTCGGCGGGTCGCTCATTATCCTGCTCGGCCAGGCGGCGATCCCCGTGTCGATGGCGATCTCCTCGCTCCTGCTCAAGACCAAGTACTCTATCTATCAGTACATCGGCGCAGTGACCGTCACGGTCGGCTTGCTCATTGTCGTGGGCGCGGGAGACAACAGCGGCTCTGGCGGGGGCTCGAGCGGCCACCTGGTCGCGCTGTGGTCCGTCGTCATGATCGTAAGCTGCGTACCTATGTGCTTGTCGAGCGTCTACAAGGAGAAGGCGCTGGGTGAGACCGAGCTGGACGCCGTGTACCTCAACGGCTGGATCGCCATCTTCCAGTTCATCTTCGCCGTGCCGCTGACCGTTCCAGCGGCCATGGTCGGTGAGACGCCAGTCAACCCGAGCCACCTGCTCGACAGCTTGTACGCAGGATTCAAGTGCTACATGGGGCACAACACGATCACTGATGGGCCACACAAGGACGACTGCGCGCGGGCGCCCTTGTTCGTGTCGGCCTACATCCTGTTCAACGTTGGGTTCAACCTGCTCATCATCCTGATCCTCAAATTCGGCAGCGCCAACATTTTGTGGCTGGTAAGTGTGCCGTTGGTCGGACATGTCGTTCGTTGGTCCGGCAGTGACGGATGTGTATCTGTCTTCCACGCGCAGGCACTGACGATCATGGTACCGCTGGGCAACGTGGCGTTCACGTTCCCGTTCATGCCCGAGCACCAGCCGCTGCACACGTCCGACATCGTGGGCCTCGTCTTCATCATGCTCGGACTGTTCGTGTACCGCTTCATGGAGGAGTCGCTGCAGTCGTGGAAGGCGCGGAGCCAGCTCTACCCGGACGAGAAGGGCCCGGCCGCGAGCGACCTGAAGCGCGCGCTGATCGCCGCCGACGGCGACTACTCGGACGAGGAGGTGTAGACGCGGCTGCTAACGAGCGGTGACCACCTCGCGCAGCATCGACGGAGAGTTGATTGCATCTCGCATCCTCCATTTTGCATCTTCAACATTGACCAGCTACGGTAGTACTGTGCTGGTCTCAAATAGCAGCCCGTTCGCTTATGACCCCAGGTTGAAACCGGTGCTACCCAAAAGTACCGGTTCTGTCACATAATACCGGTATTGTTTCGGTACCCTGCTGGTAATCGGTCAACCAGCCAGCCATTCGGAGCTGCTCCCCCACCTAACACCACACGAAGCAGGTCCGCCTCGCCGAGCAAGCACCGGGCGGGAGGGAACTCTAGCGAGCCGAGGAGAGACCGAAGATGCTGGCCGCCGCAGTCAAGGGATTTGTGGGCGGCGCCTCGCGCCTGGCGTCCGCCGTCGAGCGCCCGTCACTCCTGGCGGCGCAGCGCGCGCTCTTCTCCACGGAGGCGGCGGTGACGTCGGCCGTGGCCGAGGCCGAGGGCGCCAAGAAGCGCACCAAGCTTAAGATCCCCACCAAGCGGTGCGTCTGGTGTTTGGTGGGAAGGAGGGGAGGGCAACGGTTGTTATCCCCTCTCTCCCTCTGGTCGGGTTGAGCGGTGTGTCTGGACGCCATTAACGCTTCGGTGCCTGCTTCTCTCTGGTTGACACAGTGCGGCGTCGCTGCTGCAGCAGCTGAACAACGAGGTGGTGGAGAAGTCGCTCAAGGCCAAGAACATTGAACCGTTCAAGCCTGGCGACTCGGTCGAAGTGCAGGTGCGTGCGGCGCCTGCGTTTGCTACCTCTCGGCGCCAATGAACAGACTGACCGACTGAATAACTGAATGACTCGCTTGCAGTACCTGTTGAGTCGCACGGGCGGCCGCGTGCAGCGCGTCAAGGGCGTGGTGCTCGCACGGCGGAACCGCGGCACGGGCAGCTCCTTTGTCATCCGTAATGTGAGTGGTAGCGATCGTGAAATGCATGGATGCAAGGCCTCTGTCGGACACCAACTAACCTGCTGTCTCGCGATCGATCTCCAGCATATTGGCGGGTACGGCTACGAGCAGAAGATCTTCCTGCACTCGCCGCTGCTTCAGAGCGTCAAGGTGCTGCAGGAGGCCTTCATCCACAAGGGCAAGAAGCGCGTGCGCCGCGCCAAGCTCTTCTACCTGCGAGACAAGGCGCCGAGCATGTCAACGGTCTAGGGCGTCCATACTGTGGCAGTATGTTCGCTTCGTGTCCGTCCGTCATGTCTCCGTGGGCGGGTCGTGCGCTATTTCTGCGATCGAGTGGTAAGCACGAACGGTATTAGGCATCTTCGTTCCCCTTGCATCGATCGCGTTAAGCCCTCCCGGCAGAATAAAGACAACAGCATCAACTAGACAACAACTCGACCAACACCTAGCTAGGCGTGGTGGTGTCCATTGTGTCACGAGGCAGCTCAAGACGAGCGCGCTCTGTCCTATCGCCATCGTCAGTCACGTCACTGTCTACCGTCGGACGAACTCGAGGCTGCGCATTTATCTGCGCTTCTTCTTCTTGGACTTGCGAAGTACGGCCGACTGGCTGCTCGTGACCACGACCGCCTTCTTCTCCTCGGCCACCTCGGTCTTCCTAGCCGCGCGCGCCGCCGCGTCCAGCTTCATCGCGTCCTTCTCCGTGCCCATGCCAGCACCCTGCGCGCCCACAAAGCGGTTGCGACCACGACGTCCACGCTTGCCGTGAGAGCGCTGCTTGCGCGGGATCCAGCGCTCCGGATCCGGGTTGATCAGGCCAATAGTCGGGTTGTAGTCCGGACGCGCGCGCAGGTTCGCCAGGTAGGCCTCCTTTCGCTTGGCGCGCTTGCGGGCGATCGCTTCGGGGCTCTTGGCTGCACGCTTGCGTCTGTCACACGCATGGATAAACTCACGCGTCAGAACCATTCGTGATAGGGTCACTCCGACCAAACAAGCATCCGACGTACTCCTGCTTCTTGTCAGCCGCGTTGGCCGCCAGCTTGGACACCAGACGGCTTGAGCGCTGCGCCTGCTGCTCCAGCTCAGCCGGTTCCACAGCGCTCTCCTCGAGCGCCGGGAGCATCGCGCAGCGTGCTTCGGCAGCCTTGGGGTCGCAGTACGACCTGAAGAGATCATGAGACGCTCAAATCAGCAATGCAGAACGACAAAGGTTGGCTTTGCGCAGTAAAGTGGGCATACGTACAGCGCAACAACGAGCGAAGCCATGGAGCGCAGACGCAGCTCGCGGTCCAACGCGCCGGCGCTCTCGCCTTCGAGCAGTTCCAGGTACGCGTCGGCCGCTTCACGGTAATGCTTCTTCTGGATCTTAAACGAGCAGTCACCCTCGCGGATCTTCATCGCCTGCTCCGAAGAGAAGTCCTTCTGTTTGTGGTGCTCAAGCGCGCGGTTCAAGACGCTCTGAGCAGCAGCAGAATCGCCAGCGGCCTCGTACAGCGCAACGAGCGTCGCCACCGTTCCTGGCGTGTCGGCAATCTCTTCGATGGAGTTAATGCACTCGGCCGCCTTCGTCAGTTCCCCTTGCGTGATCAGCACGTGCGCCAAGCCGAGCCGGCCACCGATGCTGAGGTTACTCTGCCATTCATCATTTAAGACGGTATGTGAGATAAAACGGAATCTTCGAGGAATGAACAGACTCAACAGCACCCTACCTTGAGCTGTTCGATGGCAGCCGCAGGCGACTGCTCCTTAATCGCGAGAAGCACGATAATCTCAGCCGTTGCTTTCGATTCGGGGAATCGTTCCTTGAGCGTTTTCAGGGTCTCGCGGCATTCGTCAACCTACAGTACGACCAGCACAAAGAATGTGTCAGGTCGCTGATTCGTATAGAGTCGTAGCACCTGCACATTATGCCAAGGTACCTTGTTCATAAGGCAAAGCACCAGCGCACGGTTCACCAAGATGGCCTCTTGCTGGCTCGGGCTGAGCTTGTCGGTCAGCACAACATTGTCAATGCCCTTCAGCCGCTTCAGCGAGTCGAACAAGTCGCGGTCGCCACGAATCGCCACGATGTTGTTGGACGCGACAGCGCCAACCGCCTGATTCTTCAGTCTATTTAGCAACGAGGCGAAGACAGCACGCGTCAGTATATGCCATCAAGGATTCATCATGCACGAGCCGAGATGCTCTGGGTTAACGTACTTGATCTTCAGGATGTTGCGGTAGTCGGACAGCGCGCCGTCCAGATCGCCTTGCATCTGCTTCACAAACGCCAACTGGGTCTTGATGACGGCGACTTCCTCCTCGATCTCCGCCTCCGGGACGCCTTCCGCCTCGAACGTTTCGCGGCACAACTCTAAGCATTTGTCATCGTGCTCCCCGTCACGTTAGAACATCCATGGACAGACACACAACTAATGCAGATACATGAAAATGTGCTTACTCTCGGCGAGCATCAGGTTCTCCTCCGCAGCCGCCCAGTCGCCGGCCTGGATTGCAATGAACGACTTATTGAAAGTCACCTCAAAGCTGTCCTCCTCCTAGAAGCGTCGACATCGTGCAGCAAGTCAACAGTAGTCGCGTCAGGCTCGCTTCGGTCATGCAAATGATTTTGTACTGATGACAGCACAATGTCTGGCAATGGCCAAAGACTCACCGGGATGTCGCGCTCGAGCAGCTCCGCCGCGCGGCCAGCGCTCGCGTAGGCCGCCACCAGGTTCGCACGCAGCTCCATCAGGTCGTCGCCCTGCTCATAAAAGCGGGGCGTTACGATGTGATGTCAACGAGAAGATGGAACGCGCTTCAGACCAGTACCTCCTGGGCCTGCGAGAGTAGCAGCTCGTAGATCTCGATGCACTTGTCGAAGCTGCCCTTGCGGAAGTGCTGCAGACGCAATAGCTCTGTTAACTCACTGTTCGTCATAGCAACCAAGGGCTAGTGCATGCGCTGCAATATACCAGCTGCGCGGCGAGGTGAAGTTGCGCCGGGGACTGGGCCGCCAGGTCGCCGCCGCCGCTCAGAACCGCCAATGCCTCATCGTCCTGCGAAGTCGCAAACACAGTATTTCCGGTCGGTCGTTAGAAGCAGAGAGACCCGTGTCCAGTGCCGAGTGTGCAACCACGCACCTTCTTCAGTCGGTACAGGCAATACGCCCTCTCGGTCGGCAAGAATTCGTACTTGACCGCCAGCTCGAGCGCCTTGTCGAACTGCACGCCACGTCCAGTCAGTCAGCGCACTCGCACACTGCATCATTACACCACATGTCGGTCGCCACGCGCACCTTTTCGAGCCGGATGAGCGCCACGCACTTGATCTTGACCGCGTCCGCGTCGTCCGGGACCTTGGAGCGGACTGTCGATACACACTCGCCCCGTCAGCGGCCCGCGCTCCCCACAAGCAACCCGCACACAAACGACCAGACAACAACGCACTCTTGTTGCAGAGGTCCACGGCCCGCGCGTAGTTCTCGCGCTTGAGCGCCGCGTTCAGCTCGGCGAAGGTGGTGGCGTCCGCCATGGTTTCCCCCGCCTGTCTCGCCGTCCTTTCTCCTTGTTTCCTTCCCCCTTCCGGTTGATCGGCGAGGCGATTTCCCCCCGAACCAGGCCGGGTCAGCAATCGGGCGGGTCTATAATTTTATAGGTCATCCATCTGACCCAACCCGGTCTTGACCTGTACACTTTAACGAAGGATGACTCACTTGGTTAAGTATCCCCACGGCCCAGAAAGGCCGCGTCGCTTCGTGTCCGAACGGCAAATGCGCGGTCCGCATCATGGCGGACGAGCGGACATGGCGAGTGCGCGGCGCTCAGCTCCGCGGCGCCGGAAGCCCGAACGTGTACTTGCGCCGGTGGCTGTCGCGGCCGCCGTCCCCAGCAGCAACCAGCAGCGCGAGGCCGCGGCAGTCAACGGCAGCGCGGCGGACAGTGGCCAAATGATCCCGGTGGCGCCGCTCGAGCTCGTGTTCGCGGACACCGAGCGCCGCGTCGTCCGCTCCTCCATCAACCTCAGCGGATTTCGACTCTCGGACCAGTGGGTCGCGCGTGCGCAGGCGTTCCTACCTGCCGCCGGGTCGGTGCGGTCGTTCGCGCTTGACGACACGGCGCGCTCCGTATCGGCACGAGCGCTCCATAGCTTCCTGCACGCGTGCGCGCCTGACACGCTGCGCTGTCTACGACTCGCGCAGTGTCCAGGTCTGGACGCGTCAGCTGTAGCGCGTGATGTGGTGCAAGCAACGCTCGTCGAGCTGGACGTGTCCGCGTGCGAGTGGGTCGACGACCAGTTCGCGCGCGTTGTCGCACGGCGCTGTCTCGTGCTGACCAAAGCGGTTTTCGCTCGCTGTCGCCGCATCACCGACTATGGCGTTGCCGCGTTCGCAGACCCGCCAACAGCAACGGCCAAGAACATGGCGCAAAGACGACTGACAAGCCTGGACATCAGCTTCTGCACCAAAGTGACGGACTCTGGAGTACTCGCGCTGCTCATGGCCATGGCCACCGCCGGGTTGCGACTGAAGGAGCTGCGCGCCGCGGGTCTTTCGCTCGTGGAGGGGCTGAACTTGCTCGGTCTGCCACGGTTCGGGGCGAGCAGTGCCAGCCTCGAGATGCTCTCGCTCGCAACGCTCTCCAATCTGCGGGTCAGCGCCATCGCCATGCTCTCCTCGGTCGGCGCACTCGCCAACATCCGGGAGGTCGACTTGTCCTCGTGCTTAATGATCGACGACGAGGCGTTGCAGGCGCTTTGCATTCGTCCAAGCATCCAGGGGAGCAGTATCAGCGGTTGCGCTCATTTGATGACTCTCAAGCTCGCTTTCTGCGCGTCCATCTCAGACGCGGGAATCAAGTTGCTCGTGGGCAGGACCAACAATGCCTCTACTACCAGCAGTCGACCGAGTACGAGCGGTAGCAGCGTGATACGTCGAACCCATGCGATGCTCAAGCGCATAGATCTCACTGGATGCTTCCGGCTCACGGACGACGGCGTTGCAGCTCTCGCTGAAACCTGCCCAGAGCTCCAGACCCTCATCATCGACGGCGTCCGACGGATCGGGCCCAAGGGAGTGCATGCTCTCACCCAGCACTGCCCGAAACTTCACACTGTTCACTGGAGCGGCATCTTAGTGCGCGGCAGCAACGCCAACAGAATGGGTTCTGCGCCTGACAAGCCCACAAGCTCTGCGACAGCTAATGGCGGCAACTTCTTCTCCATCCCGCAGGTTTCAGCCGCAACTGTAGCAGTGCTAGAGCTTGCTACGAGCCTCCACACTCTTCGCATTGGCAACACGCAGTGCGACGTTGACGCACTCGCGTCGCGACTACAGCTCTCGCGTCACTTCGGCTCGCGGCTCGTTGATTTGGACGCTACGGGGATTGCGACCGACGCGCTGTGTCAGGCCATCGGTGCGAGCTGTGCTGGCTTGAGGACGCTTCGGCTCAGTCGCAGTCGATACTTCTCCGAGTCGAGCTTCCTGCGCGTGGCGGTGGGGTGTCCGCGGCTGGAAACGCTTGACCTAGAGAGCTGCGAGCAGATCCGCGACACTAGTCTCGAAGCCGTTGCCGCAAACTGTCCACTGCTCGAACGACTCAACCTTGCCAACGACTGGCAGGTGACAGACAGAGGAATCGCGGCCGTGGGCGCCGGCTGCAAGTGGCTGAAGGCTCTCAACGTGCGTCACTGCCCCGAGGTCTCGCTGTTCGTGCTTCGCTCGGTGGCGTCAAAGATGGGAAACAGCCTGCTTGTCGCCTCGACTGACGGTCTTGCCCTCAAACACCCGAACGTGGTGGCGTTTCTTCGTGGCGATAACGCGCGTCGCGCCGCCGCTCGTAAGATCACTCGATGGATGAAGCCCCGGACGACTGCGGGGCGTCGGAACGCCAAGTCGGCGCTTCTCCTGGCGATTGTGTGGATCCGATGCCGAAAGCGGTGCGCGACCCGCATCCAGAGATGTTTTCGCCGCTTTCTCGGCATTAAGCGACAGCGAGAGCTGCTGTTGAACGCTCGACAAGCACGAGCCGCGACGTTAGCCGTCCATTTACGGCTGGTGCGAATCTACTGTGCCCTCACGAAGCTACTGAGAGCGTTCATGCGGCAGTGGCAGGCTGAGAAACAGCGGCAAGCCTTCCTGCGAGCTGAAGCCGCTCGCCTGGCGCGTGAACTCGCAGCAACTTGCATCCAACGACACGCGAGAGGGCGCCTAGCGCGTCATCGAGCGGCTGCGATGCGAGAGAAACGGAGGCTGGAGCGAGAACGACGAGTCAACGCAGCACTGGACATCCAGCGATTGTACCGCGGGTTCAAGTGCCGGGAGCGAGCTTTAGAGACACGCGCGAAGCTCGTGAAGGTCATGAGGACCAAGATGAGTGAGTACGAGCGCTACTTCGCCATTGCGGTCCACATGCAGCGGCTTGTTCGAGGCGTTCTGGGTCGACGACTCGCTCAACAGAGAGTCAAAGAGCTCGTCGAGTACTTGGCATTGAGAGAAACGAGTGCGAGGCGTATCCAGCGCGCATTCCGGGCGTTCGTAACTCGCGTCGCGTTTCGCAACTTGTTATTCCGGAGTGCGACGGCGCTGCAGCGTGTCTACCGGGGGTTCTTTGGCCGCAAGTGTGCCCGGGAGATCGTCCTGACCCGCTCCTTCGCGCAGGAGCCGTTCATTCTGATGCTGCGAGACGGCCGCGTGTCCATATTCACGCGTGGCCTTGCTGTACTGTGGAGACGCAAGCGCGATGCTGCTCTCGTGATCGCCGAGAACCTCCAGCGACTGTACCGAGGCGCAGTCGGTCGCGTGCTCTTCCGAGTGGCACTGGCCGCCGCCCGCCAACACGACCACCTCCTCGATCGCTCCGCACGCACCCTGCAGCACTTCTTCCGCGGTCTTCTGTACGTCGCCTAGTTGTTTGGCTGTCGCCATGCGTGGATCAGTCATGTGATCCGCGTGGTCAGCCACTTTGAGATGGCAAACAACAGCTCACTCCACGCTAACCTGATGCTTCGTCCGCTTGTTTATCAGGATCGTCAAGCGCCTTGCGAGGTTCCGCGCCCACCTTCACCTCCGTCGGTGCAGCGTGACCGCCATCCAGGTGACGTGGCGCATGTGGCAGGCCAAGGCGCTCGCCTTCGCGCTCCGACTGCGTGAGGACCGCCAACGAAAGCACAAAGCTTTTCTTCAGGCCATGACTGGATCCGACGACAGCGTCGACCGTCGCGCTCGCCGTCGCCCTCACCGTCGCGGCCGCCACAGTTCGCTGCTGGACGAGGCCATCGCCGAGCAACAGCGACAGCAGCAGCAGCAACAGATCCGCCTGCTAATGTCGCAGTATCGGCCTCGCGAGCTGTCGCCTTTGCCTTCGCTGCGGTTGCTGCAGCTCGGCGCCATCCACTCGCTCGTGTGTTTCTACCGAGCGCAGCTGGCGCTTCGCGGCTGGCAGTCGCCGTCGTTCATCCGATTGCTCAACACAAGCGCCACACGCATCCAGGCCGTCGCTCGCGGCCATCTAGCGCGGGGATTCGCTCGAGAGTTCCGGCGCGAGCTGGAAGCGGCAACGCGTCTCGTTCAGCGCGTGTGGCGAGGAAAGCTCGGCAAGCAGGCGTGGCGAAGACTGATCGAGGAGCGACGCAGCCGGCGACGGGAGCTGGACGAGCAGGACCGCGCCGGCCGCGTGGCGCACAAGCGATCCAGCCAGCTCGCGCTTGAGGCTCTCGACCGCGACGCGCGACACGCTGTCGTGCTGCAGCGCTGGTATCGGACGCTGCGCAACCGCCAGGTGTTTCACGAGTGTCGAGAGGCCCGAGCCCTCGTGCTCCAGAAAAATGCACGCGACAAGCTCGCGGGCGTGCTGAAGGCCGGCGTCACGGGCTCGGTCGTCTTCCAGGCACGCGTATGGCGCGACTGCGTCGACAACCGCGCGGCGCTGCTAGAGCTCGAGGACGACCAAGTCGCAGCCATGGAGCGGGAGCTGCGCGAGCTGCAGCGAGAGTGCCTGAACACGCACGTCTGCACCGCTCAGGCCGCGCTGGACGCCGTGTTCCTGGGCAAACGCAAGTCGGACGTCGAGACATCGCGTGCGGCTCGCGTCCGCGCGGTGGAGGCGCTCAAGAAGCGCATCCAGCCGTTCTCGCTGCAGGCCCAGCAGCTCACGCTCGAGAGCGCGCGCGTTCGCGGCGACAACCGGCAGCTGTGGCGGGATCTGCAGGTCTTGGGCGCCGGCGTCGAGGCTTTTCGGACGCAGTTGCGAGAGACGCTGCTTATGGAGCCGCTGCTCATGCCTGTGGACGTCGAGCGGCTGCTGGCGCTGCTGCCCGACACAGAAGCGTGATCACCGTGCCATTATCAGTTGCAGCTATCAATAGAGAGGTACCCTTTTGGTCACCGACCCGATCAGTGCCACCGCGCGAAGAGCCGCCGCACTTTGATCTTTGTCGTCGGGCAGCAGCGGTCGTCGTCTCCTGCTCTCCCCTTCAGACTGGTATGCAGCAGTCGGCGTCTTCGCTGCACGACAGTCCTCACCATGCCCCCGCCCCGCGGTCTCCGCTTCTCGACACGCGTCGGTCGTCTCCCGTTCGCAGCTTTATGGCCGTCGTGGGTTTGATCCTGGTCGTGATACCTGCGGCGGCGAACGCGCAGATGATCGCGGCGCCCGACAAGGTCGACGAGCTGGAGGAGCGCGCGTACGCCGAGGGCCAGGCGCGGCTGGCGCTCGATATCGAGACCCGCGACCCGCGCACCACCATTGACATCAACGTCTACACGTGCGTGAGCTTTGGAGGCGTGTGCTCGGTGGCTGGACTGTCCCTGACTGGTGCTGCTTCGCAGGTTCTCCGAGCCGACGCATTTTGTGATCGGCCTGCTGCTGGATCCGTGCCGCCTCCGCGCGTACGACTGCTGCAGCGACACCTTTGGCGAGCCTGTGCGTGCTTGAAAGGCGTCTGGACGGCCTTAACGCTTGACGATATGCTGATTTGAGCGTTGCGATACCGACCATCAGGCGTACACGACGGTGACGCTGTCGACCGAGGCCAAGATCTCGCTCGTGGATGAGGTCGGCAGCCCGCTGGACGAGTCCGTGAGCCGCCTGGGTGACCGCCCGACGCGCATTGACTCCGACTGCTACGTCGACGCCGACCTCGGGCCCTTCCGCCTGCAGAAGACGCTCACAGCCGCTGGAACGCTCAACATGACGCGCAACTACACCGACTCGGGGTGCGTGGCGCGGCAGCTGGCCCTCGCGCCCCTCGAACAAGTCGTCATGCCCCCGTGCTGGGACCGCAACGCCTCCGTCGACGCCCTCGCCGCATGCTACGCCGTCGACGGTCGACGCAAGGAGCGGTGCGTGGCGGTCGCATACTCGCAGACCGGGTACATCGCGCAGTGCTTCGGCTCCTTCGCGCTCGACGATCACTGCGGCACGTTCCTCGAGGTGCACGAGCCCGGCAGCGAGCGCATCCTGAGCCAGGTTAGGTTGCTAGGCGAGTACACGAGCGGGTTTCGCACCACCACGATCCCCTTGTTCTTCGCTGGGGACAAGTCGCGCACGATCTGCAGCGGCGACTACGAGCTCTGGTGGGTGCTGCGCACGCGGTACAACTTCATCGTCCAGAAAAAAAAGAAGTTCCGCGTCGTGAACCCGCCGTGCGACTTTGACTCGGCCACGAACGAGTACCGCAAATACCACACGCTCTAGCTAGCACACACATTTGTCAGTCGTCAGGGTGGGCACCGCACAACCATCCAGCCGAGGTATAACATGCAACATGACGCACGGACTGCATCAAACTGGTGTACACTGTTAGTCGCCGCTAGTCCATCCACCCTTCGTCGTACGGGATCTTCGCAGAGCAGACGCTCGTGACGCTGACGCCTTGGCCACGATCACTGCCATTCCCGCTGGCCGACTCTAGGTCGCTCGTACACAGGTCGCACGTGATGGCGCCGAGTCGGTTGCGGAAGCCGCACGCGAGGCACTGGACGAGTGCGCGGGACTCGATCGAGGACGGGTCCTGCGCCGCGCAGATCTCGCACGTCCGCGTGGGCTGCGTCTGCTTGTGGAAGCACACGGAGCAGGTCCATCTGGCGCCTGCTCGGCCTGTATCAATGGCATCGGGCCGCGCGACGCGGGACTCGGTCGGTTTGCGCGTCAGCGAGTCCGTGTCCAGCGTTGGCAGCGAAGTCGTCAGTCGCTGGAGGCATCAACGACAGCAAATGAGTTAGAATCGCGACTTTCATCCGAGGTCCGACACGCTCTTACCTCACTGGGCGCGCTTCGAGACGACAAGTCGGCCTTGTCTTTCATCGGCTGGTCCCGCGCGGACGAGTGGGTGCTCGCGCTGTGGTGAAGAGTTGGTTGCGTCGAGAAGGAGCCTGCTCTGGCCGTCCTTGCCGGCGAGAGGGCAAGCTGCGCGAGTGGCGGCGCCGCGAGTTGGGCCCGCGCCGAGGTCGAACGGGCCGCTACCGTCTCGCAGAAGTCGACGTAGTCGAACTTGTCAGCCGCTACGGACGTGAAGCGAGAGATGATGGTCCGCGCAAGTAGGTCGCTCGGCAAAGCAATATCGCAGCGTCTCATGACCGCTCGGAAGGCGTCGACCGAGATGAAGCCGGAGCCCTTCCGGTCGTACGCCTCGCACATTTGAAGCAGCTCGTCCGAAGAGAGGCGTCGCGTCTGAAGGAGGTCGGCGAAGAACTGGAGCAGGAACGAATCGACTTGTTTGGCCTCTTCGGGCGACATGGGCGAGGCGGAAGGTAGCTCCGACTCGCGCTGATGCGTGGGCGGCGTGTTCGCGTAAGCGGCTGGCACGACAGCAGGAGAAACGGGAACCTGGAGCGGCGCCGGTCGGTTCGCTTGCAGCTTGTCGGGAAACGCTGCAGTCCAGCTTTTAGCAACGGGTAGACTCGCTGCGGGAGCCTTTCGACTAGGCGGTGGAGCCTTTTGGTCTCTCATGAGCTTGTCAACCAGCGCTCCGCAGTTGATTACCGCCGACGAGCCGTCTCCGAGCACTCTCTTGACCTCCTCGAGCTCCGCATCAGTGAGTGAGCACCCCATGAGTCGAAGTACGGTCTGGAACTCCAGCAGCGTCACCTTTCCAGTCTGCTTGATGTCGCACTTTTCAAGAAGTTTGCGCCCGCTGATGTTGTGCTGGGCCGCCGCGATGAAGCAGCGATACATCTTGTCCGCCAGGCCAGCGGTGAGCTCGATCGGTCGTGCGGCCCCGCTGCTGGTATCACCGGAGGCCTTCTTCGCTTCTTCCTTCGGCTTGCTCTCTGCATTGTTGGTGCCCAGCGAGCTGTCGACATGTGTCTGAATCATATCGAGCAACTTGAGCGTATCGTACTTGCCCTTGCCGGTTCCCGCTGCCGATAGCACGAGCTTGGCCTCGCGAGCGCGAAGCCGCAGCGCCAGCGTGACCAGCGTCTTGAACATTTTCGCCTCGCTAGTTGGGGACTTGTGCGCGAACTCCTTCTTCAGAGCTGCGACCTGCGTCGTCAGCGCCTGCAGCTCCTTTGGCGAGGTGTACACGCGCTGGATGGCTTTGCTCAGCGCGCTCTTGGCTGCTTGGAACTTGCGCTTCGACGGCTGATCGCCTTCGTCGCTGCTGCACGACACGCCGTCGTCGTCGCTGTCGTCGTCGTCTTCTCCGTCGCTACTGCTGCTGCCGTCAGCGTCGCGTGCGTCGCCTTCACCGGGTTTCTTCGGCTCGGCCAGGTTCTGAGCCTGTGATAACGCGTTGAGGAAGTTTTCGTAGCTGATACTGTCGCCGCCAGACTTGGTCGAGAAGATGGAGATGAGCGAGTCGACGTCGACCTGTTTCATGTTGTAAGGGACGCGCTTCTCGACCAGCCGGGCGAGGAACTTGTCGATGATCTTCTCGAACACGCGCGTCTTCACGCGGGGCTCGTCTGGCTTGACGCGGTACTTGCGGAAGTACTTGTCGAATGGGAACGGAGTCGGCGAGAGCTTCCGGTTCAGCTTCCAGATCTGACGCATGACCAGCAAGTGCTCCCTTGGGAACACGATGCTGGACGACGATGTGGCAGTTGGGGGCGAAGGCTGTGGAGTTGGTGGCGAATCTGTCGGTTTAGAAGGCGACTCGGGCTTCGGCGGCGGCGGAGAAGACGCAGGAGGAGCGATGGGCGACGCTGACGGTGGCGCCGCCTGAGCAGCCGCGGCGTTCAGCTTCGCGCTCGCGTGGTTGGCGAAATCCAGGAGTTCTTGGTAGGAGACCGTGCCGTCCCCGTTCGTGTCGAGGAAGCTCATGAGCAAACGCTCGTCCTCCGGCGGCAGGAAGTGGTGGAGCCCCACTTTCTGCAGCACACTCAGGAATTCGTCGTGAGAAATTGTTCCTTTCGAGTCGGCGTCGAATTCCGAGAACATGGCGAACAAACGGTCCCCGGCGTCTTTGCCCGTCGACAAGAAATCCTCGAGCTCTTCTTGGAACCGAAGCACGTAGGCATCAAGGGCTCCGTCGGTGACTTCTACGAGCGCTCGCGTCCCTTTCGCCAGGAAATTCGCGAACAGCTTGACGTCAAACGTCGAGTTCCGGTGAGTCTGGAAGCAGCTCATGATGGACTCGAGCTCGTCTCGTAGGTACGGATGCCGCACGCCCGCTGTCCACAGCACCTCTCTGAAGTCTTCGATGGATAGCGGTACGTACTCTGCCGAGTCCTTGCTCATGCCGAGCGCTTCATGGATGCTGAACGCGCCATGACCCGCCGCCTTGGATCGTTGCTGAGCCGAGTTGTACTCTTGGAACAGATCCTTCAGCAGCTCCAGCAACTCGGAGGGAGGCAGCCCCGCGCGGATCTGCTCGTCTTGTCGTCGTTCGCTCTCCAGCACGAGCGCGTCGCAGAATTGGAGGTAGTGGACGTTATCGCTGTCTTTGCTGTCGCCGCGGAACCCATCCAGGAGGGCGTCGAGGTCGGCGCTGGCCAAGGAGATGCTCATTTCTTTGAGAACGTCGGCGAATCGTCCGGCTGGTAGCACGCCAAGCGAGTCCTTGTCGATGATGCTGAACATTCGCTTCAGCGAAGCGCAGTAGGCTCCGACGGTGGCCGCAGTTAGTCGCTCGCCGACGATGATCTCCTCGATCACGCTTTGAGCGGATACGTCCGACTGGTTGGCAATGCTGAGTCTCCGGCTGGAGGATGACGACTCGGCGAGGTTGAACCGCAAGAACTCGTGGTAGTCGATCGCTCCGGAGGAGTTGGAGTCGAATCGCCGCATCAAACCCTTGACCTCTTGGTCGCTCAAGTACGTCCCGACCCCAAGCTCTCGGATGCCGGCTTCGAACTCGGACAAGCCGATCTGCCCCGAGTTGTCTTTGTCGAACAGGCGAAACGGGATCAGGAAGTTGTACTTCCCGTCGGGCGTCTTGGCGCATCGCTTGAACTCTTCTCGTAGAAGCGACACGCCCTCCAGAAACTTTGGGCTGTCGTAGTGCGTGACAAACTCGCTCTTCATGTTCCGCCGCTCGCGGTTCTCCCGAATGCTCGCCAGGAAACGGTCGATGAGCACGGTGCCATCTCCAGAGCAGTAGGACCCCGTCCACTGGACCAGATACGCCATGTCCTTCAAGTCTACAGCGGCCGCTCCCTTCTCGATCGCGAGGGTGTTGACCTGCTGCGAGAACTTGACGATGGGAAGCTTCCCGTTCGACTCGAGGTTCAAACGGTTGAAGGTCGTGTCGGTCTCTCCGTCGGTCGGCACCGCCCCAACCAGCTTCTTCATCTCGTACACCATTCCCGGTCTGCAAGTACACACTGTTAGCTTCCTGTTGGTCCCGTCCGTCACAAGTCGGCAACTTACATTTTCTTGGGCAGGTGGTTCACAAACGTGTGGAGCGCGGCCTGGCTGACGTTGCCGTTCGTTGCCGGGGACATCAGGACCATCAATAGCTGCAGGTTCTTGGCGTCCAGTCGGGTGTTCCGCTGCCGAAGAACGTGGTCGACGGCGTGCGGGTCAACCTTGCCGTGCTTGGGCTTCAGCAGCTTCCACGCGGCGCTGGAGTCGATGTTGCCTTCTTTCGCGAGCTTCTTGCTCTGGCGCTCGATCGCCCACGCCCGGATCTCCTCGGCGGCGTCGGCCACGCGAGACGCAGCGCGAGATGACGCGTCGCACTCGCCTGTGATGTACTTGAGAAAGTCGGTGTAGTCAACGACCCCGTCGTTGTTGACGTCGAACCGCTGGATGACTTTGCCCAGCTCGCTGTTGGTAAAACTGAGCTGGTTGGTCGCGAAGATGCGCTGGAAGTCCGAGCGACTAAGCTTCCCGTCCCCTAGCGTGTTGTAGGACTGAAAGATGAGCCGGTAGTTGGGCGCCTGGTAGCTTATCCGCGACGTCAGACCGCGCTGGAGCGTGCTAAGCATCTCGTCGCTGCATAAGCGCAACAATACAGTTAGCTTGACCTCCGTTTATGGGTACCACACGCATTTTCTAGCGTATCAACAGCTAGTCGACGCACATTTCGGTATCCGTCAGCTCGAGGAACTGGGAGAAGGTGACGACGTCGATCTGCCGCGTGCCGAACGGGTTCATCCTCTCCCAGATCGCGGCGAAGTCCTGAAGGGAACAGCCTAGAGTTAGCGCCTCCGCTCCACTTTTTCACCAGCATCGCGGCATGGCGCACGTACCTTCTTGTTCATCTTGATGCCGAAGATCTCAATCCCGACCAGCGCTGCCTGCTTTGAGATCGCTCGCGTCTTCTTCGGGTCAAACTCCTCGAACAGTCGAATGAAGTTCAGCGAGCAGTCTTGGTCAATCGGGCAATTGCGTCGGAGCGTCTTGCGGACTTGCTGCTCAAGCTCGTCCACGTGCGATTGAGAAATCACTCGGGATCGAGGGGACTCCACTACCGGATCGACTTGATGGTCGACCAGATCCTCCTTGAAGCAGGCCCGTCGCCGCCGAATCCACAGGAAGGTCGCCCTCTTGGGGCTTTTCTCGCTCAGGTTGCCAGACACGAGCTTGAATCCGCGGTAGCGCGGCATCCACAGTCGGGCGTCGTGCTGGTCGTTCAAGCTCCCGGTCGATAGTGAGAGGTCAATGACCTCGCCGATCAGCTGGCTGTTGGGGGCGACGAAGCTCATCCAGAGGTACTTGTGCTTCCCGAAGGCGCCATTCCGGTTCACGTCTTGCTGTAGACACGTGAAGCCTTTCGCTACAAGGTCCGTGTCCCGAGAGCTCGCTGCGTACCGGATGCTCGAAATGGCCGGCTTTCCTTCCTCCTTGTGGGCCGAGCGATACCACAGGAACATGCGACTCGAGTCGTGGAGAGCAGGGAACAGCTGAGTGAACCCCTCGCGCCTGAGACTCGTTTCCTCCGCCTCATTCAGCGAGAACTTGACGTCGATCACTCCTGTTTCCCTGGGCGCGTGGAGCAGCTCTACCGCGGCCTTGTCATCTTTGAGGAACGCCTCGAAGTCGTTGACCTTGACCACGCCGTCGCGGTCCGAGTCCATGAGTTGCATCAGGAAGGCGACTTCCTGCGACAGCACGATGATAATAAGCGAGTCAGACACCAAGAAGAAGGTCGCGCGACGCGTTCGGTTGATGCTCGACACACTCCTGTGGTTAGGACGACGTCCAAGTCGCGCCGGATGGCCGCGTGGAAGAGCTCCGGCGCCATCTCGACGCCACCGGCGGTGGCGAGCCGCTTGAAGGTGTCGGCGACCTCGTTGTCCGTCAGCCGCTGCTTCTTGACGTGTCTTCTGTACTTGAACAGCAGCAGCCGCCTGGGTCGATTGACAAGGGAAACACATACACACTGTGAGCAGGGCACGTGGCAGGCCGCGATGAACATGCCCCCACTGGACGAACGCACAGCTGGTCCTGGTCGAGCAGACAGAACTCGAGGAAGTCCTGGTGCCGGATGAGCTTCTGCTGCTCGCTCTGCTCCACGATGCGGTAGAACAGCGCGTCCACCTGGTCGCTTGGCACGGCGCTCTCGAACGCTGGGTCGCTGGCCAGCAGCTTACGGAACTCGTGCGCTTCCAGCACGAGCGGCGGCGGCTCGCCGTCCGCGCCCTTGCGCCTGGGCGCGTGCTGCTGCGACCCGAACCGCCTCATCAGATCCTTCAGGTAGTAATAGACGCTGTTCTCGGCGCGCATGGACGCCGCCTTCTCGCGGAAGACCTGGCGCGCGTGGTGACCCAGCAGGTCGTCCGCGTGCTTGCACAGCATGTACGCGCCCTCGCGCACGCCGTCCAGCGTCAGGTTCAGCAGGAACTCCTCGCACTCGTCCGCCTCCTCCGCAGATGCTGGAGCAGAGCCCGCCACCGTCGCGCGCCGCCCCGCCATGGCGCCGCAATCGCCGTCGCCTCCGTCGGTCGGTCGGTCGGTCGGTCGCTTTGTGAACTGGGTGTTTCGCCTTCAACATGGGCGGGGAAATAACCAACGCGGTAAATAACAGTGTGAGACTGTTAGATTACGCCTATCAAGCGTAATTCAGTGCACTCTTTATATGTTGACTCCGTACGTATAAATAACCAGTCCAACCTCAATCGTTTCGTCCGTTAATTCAGTATGCACGTTTCAAACCTGACGTTTCACACGCGCCGGTTATTTTGAATCCGACGTTGCTTTTCTTCGCGTACAGTAGCTTCCAGCGGGTCGGAGGCTTCCGAGGACAAAGGATCAAGCAACCTGATCAGACATGGAGCTAGACCGCGCGGACGAGGAGGTGCTGCTGGAGAAGCAGCAGTTCGCGGGCGGCGGGCGGCGCGACGAGCGCAAGGACTGGGCCTTCGCGGTCGCGTTCGCCGCGAACCTGGCGGCCGTGGTGTTCGTCGCGGTGCGTGTTCGTTCGTCAGTTGGTCGGTCGGTCACCTGATTAAGGAAGGGATCGTTCTCACTCACGCATTATATCTATGTATCCGACCCCGGACAGCTCGTGCTGGGGCTGCCGAACGCGTTCAGCATCTACTTCACGGTCCACCGGGAGGGCTCGTCCTCGCACGGCCTGAAAATCTTCCTCGTGTTCCTCGCGACGTCCTGCATTGGCGCGGCGGTCTCGGCGCTCTGGCTGCACGTGCTGCGCCAGCACGCGGCGTTGGTCATCTCGTGGACGCTGCGCCTCAGCATCCTGGCCCTGCTGGCGGCCTCGGCGCTCGCGTTCTACGACTCGGGCATGGGCGGGCGCGCCATCGGCTTCATCAATCTCTTCTTCGCGCTCACGATCGCCATGTACTACTCATCGATCCACACGTCCATTGCCTTCGCAGCCTCCAGCCTGACGGCTGCCTCGCGCATCCTCCGGGTGTTCCCTGACGCCATCACCTCGGCGTATGCTGCGCTGGCCGCCCAGGGCGTGTGGATCCTGGTCTGGAGCGTCGCCCTGCTGGGCGTGCTCGCCAAGGCCGTCAGCCACCTGCACGACCTGAGCTCCTTTGGCAACGTCTGCTTCTTCTTCATGCTGCTGAGGTGGGCCACATAGTTCAACCCTTGTGCTTTGGATGTGTGTAGCTAGCTTACGGTATCACGTTTGCTTGCGGTGCAGCTTCTACTGGTTCGTGCAGGTCGCCAAGAACGTGGTACACTGCATCGCGGCGGGCGCCGTGGGCGAGTGGTGGTTCGGCGTGCACGACGCCAACACCATCCAGCGTGCCCAGACGCGCGCGTTGACGACCTCGCTGGGCTCCATCTGCCTGGGCTCGCTCATCATCGCCGCCCTGAACGCGCTGCACACGCTGTTGCTGTCCGTGCCGCGGCGCAAGGCCACGGGCAGCGCGAACGCGTGCCTCGAATTCCTCGTGAAGCTCGTGACGCGCAACCTTCAGTACTTTAACAAGTATGCATTCTGCCAGGTGGCACTCTACGGGAAGGACTTCCGGACCGCCGGCACCGACACGATGCGGCTCTTCCGCGACCGCGGCTGGAGCGCGCTGCTCAACGACACGCTCGTGTCGAGCGTGCTGGCCGTCGGGTGCCTCGTCGTCGGTACGTGGCGTTGTACATTGGAGACAGTCGGACACTGTGAGCGTGCGGTCGTGCGGACCGGATCGACTGACGAACTGTCGCGTCGTGCGGCTCTGGACGTGTATGTATTATGGTACGGTACTTGCAGGCGCGCTGTCGGGCGTTGTCGGCTCGGTCTGGCTGTTCGTGGCGCTCCAGTGCAGCCACAAGGAGAAGATACACAACCCCCACGAATGCGGTGCGTACGGTACTTTGAGTGAGCGGATCTGGTCCTCCCGCTGACGTCCACTCTTGCCGCTCCAGAGACGTTCAACGTGGTGGTCTTGACCTTCGTGGCCTGTGCGTCGATCGGCTACGCCATGTGCGCGATTGTGTCGTCCGTGCTGGACTCGATCGTGGCCACGATCTTCGTGTGCTTCGCCGAGGTGCGTGCGTGCGCGTCTGTCTTTCTGTCTGTCTGTCTGTCTGTCTGTCTGTATGAGCATGCGGTTGGTCCGCCCCGCGGCCCCGTCGCT
Source organism: Phytopythium ostracodes (assembly GCA_023337975.1). Lineage (NCBI taxonomy): Eukaryota > Oomycota > Peronosporomycetes > Pythiales > Pythiaceae > Phytopythium > Phytopythium ostracodes. The sequence goes on from JAADXW010000310.1 coordinate 21,293, forward strand.
GCGCGCCGCGCTTGTGGCGTCCTTGCAGTAGAGGGCGCGTCGGACCTCGGTGGGGCGCTTTCTCTCTCGCTCACTCACACTGGCTCGCGTCTGTGTATGCCTCTCTGTTGTGTAATATGTGTATGCACGGCACCGACCATAGGACCCGGCGGCGTTGCTGCGCGCGCATCCCGAGGAGCACGGTCGTCTGGTCGAGGCCTGGAGCCGCCTCAAACCGGAGCTGTTGGGCTCCCCCTCGCGCCTCGTGTGATCGTGCCGTTAAGTTCGCTTTTTCTTCGAAAATTTTCTAAATTCGCGCTTTGTGCGTCGATTTTTTGCATTGAACTTGTGCGTCTCGGGAATTCTCAGTCGCGGTTGTGTTTCCCAAACAAAGCTTTTGCTCCTCGAACGGGTCATTCTCCCTTTTGCGCCTCAGATCGCTCGCTGCACCAGCGACCGACCGGTTGTTAGACCGACCTGACGGACCCAGTACAGAGAGACAGACAGTCAGACGACATGCTGCGGACGACGCGCGCGACGTCAGACGTGTCGCTGGCGCAGCTGCACGCGCTGCGGGCGGCGCCGCTGTCGGTGCAGGTGATGCGCTACCGGCTCGAGGAAAAGCGGGAGGGCGCGCTTAAGAAGGCGCGCTTCGTGTACGAGATCGAGACGTGCCATCAGCTCACGGGCGACGTCTACCGCGTCGAGCGCCGTTTCCGCGAGTTCAAGCAGCTGCGCGAGGCGCTGCTGCTCGAGTGCCGTCACTGCCCTTCCTGCGCCGCCTTCGCCGACCAGCTGCGCCTGACCAAGCTGCCCTCGCGCCAGCTCGTGGTGCTGGACGCCAACAAGTACGGCGCCTCGCGCCTGCTGGAGCTCACGCACTTTTTGCGCGACCTCGTGTGCCTGGCCTCGCGGCTGGCGCTGCAGTGCCCCAAGGACGGGCCCGACCTGGACAAGTCCATCGGGCTCTTCCTCGGCATGGGCTCGCTCTCGGAGGCGCAGGACGCCGCCGCCTCGGCCTCGCGCGCGCTCCGGGGCGCGGCCAAGACCCGCCAGGACCGCATCGACTTCCGCGGGTCCTCCATGCCCGAGTTCCGCCAGTCCATGTCGTCGCTGGCCCTCGCGGAGGAGTCGCTCGCGCAGATCCGCCGCCGCGGGTACTCGGAGGGCGCCACCAGTCTGGGCCACTGAGTGACGGCCGCTCACTCATAGAGTTGTTCTCAACGTGTCGTGTACCAGTATTTAAAAATCCCTAGAGGGAGGGAGGCAGCAGCAGCCAGGATGAACGTGCAATGCATACATAGAGTTCCGTGTCCAGTTCACTCTGCTCACATGGTTGGTTGGTTGGTTGGTTTTCTCCTTGCATCTATTAGGAAAAGAGTCAATTCGGTTGAGAGGAATCCTAAATACTATACTGCTACATGTAGAACAGTCCTCGTCGGCGGTGCCGCCCACCGGCGCCATCGTCCAGAGTACAGGCAGGCCCTTGCTGGCTGCTGCTCGCTCGCGTCTTGCTCGCTGTCTCCAGCCCAGCGCTGCCGCCTACCACGACTTGGACCATCGGTCGCTGCGACCCGAGCTCTCATTGTAGCGGCCGAACTTGCTGCCGCTGCTGGACGACTTAAAGCGCGAGCGGTTGTCGTCGTTCTTGCTGAAGCTGTTGCTGCGGCCGCGCGAGAAGGACGAGTCAAAGCTGCGGCGGAATGAGTCCGAGTCGCCGCTGTTGCGGCCGCGGTTGTTGCCGCCGCGCTTGAACGACGAGGACGAGCGGTCGCGGCCGAAGCGCGAGTTGCCGCCGTTGTTATTGCGGGTGGACGACGCGCGCTTGTCGATGAGCACGCGCGGCAGTTCCGACGCGGGCGACACCTGCACGCCCTCCAGCCCCGACGCGGCGAAGTGCTCGCGCAACTTGTCGAGCGAGCCGTGCGGCACGTCGAACACGAGCTTATCCTCGATCGGGTGGATGTCGAAGCGCGAGCCGTCGCCTGAGAACGTCGAGAGCACGCGGTTCAGCTCGCGGGTGGAGCCGACGCCCTCCACCTCCACCGTCTGCATGCGGGGACGGCCATTGATCATCGAGATGGACTGGAGGCGCTTGCTGTCGAACCCGCACAGGATCGCCAGCGCCGAGCTCAGCGCGCCGACGCCCTGCTCGTTCAGCAGCTGCTGCGCTGCGTCCTCGAACAGACGCGCCGAGCTCGCCGGCAGCGCGCTGAGGCGCTTGTTGACGTCGCTCACGGCAGCGTCGACCACCTGCTCGGCCGCGGGCGGCGCGACCTGGTTGAACGTGAAGTGGTAGCGCTTCTCGAAGTCCAGCACGTCCTGCGCGTCTTGGCGGTCGAAGAACACGATATTGGTGCCCGAGCGACCGGCGCGGCCCGTGCGGCCGGCGCGGTGCACGAAGCTCTCCTTGTCGCTCGGGAGGCGGAACTGCACCACGAGGTCCACGTTCGCGATGTCGAGACCGCGCGCCGCGATGTCTGTGCACACCAGCGTCTGCACCGACCCGCTGCGGAACCCCTCCATGGTCGACGTGCGCATTCCCTGCGACAGATCGCCGTGCAGCGCGCGCACGTGCTGCTTTCCCAGGCGGTTGGCGATCTCGTCGGCTTCCTGCTTGGTCTCCGTGAACACGAGGCACTGGCCGCCGTTGGCGTGGTGACGCAACACGTTCTCCAGCAGGTCGACGCGGGTGTTGATCGGCGCGTGGATGGCCTTGTGCGCGACCGTGGTCGGCACGTGGTTGTCGTCGCGGCCGACCAGATCGATTGACACGGGGTCCTTGAGGAACTTGCGCGCCATAGACTTGACCCACGTGGGGAACGTAGCCGACCACATGACGCACTGCTGATCCTCCGGCGCCCACCCGAGGATCGTCTCGACCGCCTCCTGGAAGCCGAACTTGAGCATCATGTCGGCCTCGTCCAACACGGACGTCTCGACCGCCTCGAGCGATAGCGAGCCCTTGTTGACCAGGTCCATGATGCGGCCGGGGGTGCCCACCACGATGTCCACGCCGCGGCGGAGGCGGTTCTCCTGCAGCGTGTATGACACGCCGCCGACAATGTCGACCGTCTTGAGCTGCGGCGACACGCGCTTGATCTCCTCCGTCACCTGCTGCGCCAGCTCGCGCGTGGGGAGCAGGACAAGCGCGCGCGGGTGGCGCGACGAGCCCGCCGCCTCGCGCGTGGACAGGATCTTCTCAATGATGGGCAGCGCGAAGGCCAGCGTCTTGCCCGAGCCCGTCTTGGAGCGGCCGAGGATGTGCGAGCCCGCCAGCATGGTCGAGAACGACTGCACCTGCACCGGAAACAGGTGCGTGATGCCGACCTTGTCCAGGTTGCGCGTGAGCTCCGGCGACAGGCCGAAGTCCGCGAGCGGCTTCTGGCCCGCAAAGCCCGCAGTGACCTCCTCCAGCGGCTCCAGCACGATCTCCTCAAAGTTCTCCACTTCCTCGTCGACCTCCTCGGCCAGCGCGCTGACCGAGCCGATGGATCCGTCAGCCGGGATGGACGCGAACAGGGCACGCGGCTGGTGCAGGAAGCGGCGGCCGGCGGCGAGCGGCAGCGGCAGCGCGCGGCTACCGGTGGCGCACGCAGTGGTGGAGGCACCCACGAGGCGGTAGGAGCGCGCGGCGAAGCGGCGGAGCGACACACCGAGCGGCAGCATGGCAGGCAGGGAAGAGGAGCGAGTTGGTCAGTCGAGCGGTCCGCAACAGACGAGCAGGAAGCCAAAGTGGTCGACAGACTGTTACGCGCTGTTTTGTTGGGTGTGCGGCTGTGATTTGGTTGGTGCGCAACGAAATTCGGGACCGTGTCCCGTATTCGTAGAAAATTCCGACGCGGGACGTTGGGGACGAGCGACCTTCGCGCGACCTTTCCACGGATGGGTTTGTTCTTTCGCGGGGGGAAGAACGGGATCAAAATCTGACGTCGTCAAGGAAAAAACAAGAGAAAGCGAGCGGCGGCGACCAGATTCGCGCGGCGAGCACCAAAGACCAACCAGGCGACAGCGCGCGGCAAGGTGGGCGCCGGTGCCGTATGGTTCTGTTGTAAGGGGAAGGCGGCGTGGAGAGAGGGAGAGAGGGAGGGGGGGGGGTCCTCCCGTCCGTCCCATTGCCGTCGCCATCCACATGGCTCCCTTCTCGGTGGATCCGATCCTGATTTATGGGGAAAATGACAGGCTAACGCTGGGACTGGTGGTGGATCGATCAGTGAACAACCATGGGCGGGATCCTGCAGAAGATGCTCCAGGCCTTCTACACCAAGAAGCTCGAGGTGGTGCTCGTGGGTCTCGAGAACAGGTGCGTCCCGTATCGCTCTGCTTGGTGCCTTCCCCCTTGGAAATTATTATGTATCCGGCCGCTAACGTGCACCTGACCGACCGCCGGACGGACGCAGCGGCAAGACGACGCTGCTGAACGTCATGGCCATGGGCCACCCCGTGGAGACGTGCCCGACCATCGGCCTGAACGTCAAGCTGGTGAAGAAGGGCGGCGTGCAGATGAAGTGCTGGGACATCGGCGGTCAGGCGCAGTACCGGAGCGAGTGGGGCCGCTACACGCGCGGCTGCGACGTGATTATCTATGTGGTCGACGCCAACGCGGTGCGTTCCCCGCCGCCGTCCCGCCAGTGGTTTACGACGGTTTACGACGCGTTCCACAGTCTCACG
>JAADXW010000311.1:0-25920 GCA_023337975.1 Phytopythium ostracodes
TCACTGGTTGGTCGCAAAACAGCAAATGGAGATCTTCACCAACGGTCTCCGCAGTTCGTCTTGTACGAGGAAGGACAGCGGAGACCACTGATGACGACGGGTGATTGGGATTCTCTTCTCGCGCCTCCAGATCGGAAGAACTCGGGCGGATGAATCCAATGCGTGCGATCTTCCATGGATCAAGGTTCCACCCTGTGAGATATCAAGGCACGACGAGGCGGGTTGACATACCATGACGACCAAATACAAATAGCAGAGCGACCGTCATGACGTCGTCGCCGTCGTTGTTGTTGTCGCTCGATCGGGGCGCTCGCCATCACGAAAGCAGCAATGAGGTGAAGTCGGGACAGAGTTCGTCAGGAGTGATTGCTTTTCAAAGTGTCAGAATGCATGTCATTTGATGTACAGCCAAACGCTGAAGTCAACGTTTAGTCTTAGTTTTGGTATATCTTGCTCTTATGTTTGACAGACAGTGTACTCGCCCCAAACGCAGTGATTACTCCTCGCTGTCCTCATACTTTGGCCGGGGAGACCAGTCGGAAATATCCACCGTTTCTTACCGCCATGAGGGCCGTGGCGCGGGTCGCGCGGCGCGCGGCGGCGGGCGCTTGGTCCTTGTCATTGAACCGCTCTGTGATAGGTATCTTGTCGCCGTTGGTGGGCGACTTGTCGTCTCCGTGGTCGAGTCTGCACGCAGCTCGAAGACACGGCGACAGCGTTCTCCCGTTGCCGAGCGCCTTGCATCGTGGCCGAGCGCTATGGACGTCAACCACGATATCCAGCAAGCTGTCGGGCTCGGCCGCCGACACGATCGCCCCGATTGGCCACAAAGTGGCGGCGTCGTCGCCGAGCGCGATCGTCAAGAGCGGCTGCGTGCCCGTGCTGCGCTTCGACGAGCAAGGAGACGGCGTGCTGCTCGAGATGAGCCGGTCGACGGTGCTCCAGATCACGCAGGAGGCCGCAATGCCGGTCGATTACGACGGTGATGACGCTCTTGGCAGTGGCAACCGCGATAGCGCTGCTACGGAGCGCGGACAGGACAACAGCTCTCGCAGTAGGACGGCTGCCAGGGACGCTGACGGTCGGCGGAACGGGATGCAGGATGGCTCGGCTGTCGAGCTTCAGGTATGAACAGCAAGCATGGCTGACTATAAACCACCTCTGACCTCACCTTTTACCTGCTCGTGATACACCCAATGGTCAGCTCGTTCACGCGCGCGACGTTCGCAGGCTGGACAACACGTTCTCGGTCTTCAACGAGCCCTCGATCGAGATCCGAAACCAGGCCATCCTCATTAGCGCTGGTACGCACACTTCCATGTAGGACAACGGTCATGAGTTACACTTGACTGGAGATGTGTTGTGGTACTGTAGACCCACTGCGAGCCATCTTGATGCGGGACGCGTGCCTCGTGTTCGTGCACGACCAAGCGGACAGCGCCCTGTCGATGCTGCAGCACAACTTCAGCGAGATGGCGCACCTGGACGTGGCGGTCCCCTTCGAGTTCAAGGCGATGGAGGCGATCCTGGCGACGCTGTCGTACCATTTCAAGGACATTTACGAGCGCACGGCGCCGGATATCTCCGCGACCCTGGACCGACTGGCGCATGGTCAAGTGAACGTGTCGGAGCTGGAAAAGCTGCGCGAGTTCAAGAATACGGTGAACGGGTTCGAGTCGCAGGTGGACCACGTGAGTCGGGCGCTGCTCAAGCTGCTGGACAACGAGGAGGACTTGCGGCTGCTGTATTTGACAAAGCTGCACCGCAACCCGTCGCTGCTCCGGAACCTGTGGCTGTACGACTCGGAAGAGGCCGAGGTGCTGATCGAGAGCTACCTGCAAGACATTGTGTCGACCCGGATCAAGACGGCGCTTCTCCAGCGGCAGATTGTCAACACGGAAAGCCTGGTGATGCTCAAGCTCGACTCCATGCGCAACTACCTGCTCGGTGTCGAGCTCATCTTCTCGCTCGCCGTCATCAGCCTGGCCACCGGCACCTTTGTCACGGGCATGTTCGGAATGAACCTTCCGTCCGGCCTGGAGAGCGCTCCAGGCGTGTTCTGGGGCGTTGCGGGAGCCACGGCAGTCTCCATGAGTGCTGCAACGGCGCTGGGATTCGTGTTCTTCAAGCGCAAGGGCATCTTGTGGAAGATTTAAGTCGTCTATCGTGAACAAACGCGTGATTACCGTCAAATGCGACCGCACATTTCGTGCACTTAGAACTCCTGGCCAAGCCTAGCTGCTCGATTGGCTGTACATAGTGATAAGAGAGAGAATCGGCAAAGTTTCGATGGCTAACGTACTGCAATACCACGTCGTCCCCAACAACTAAACACTGGAGTAAAGAACGAGGACATGCCGCGGGATGTGGCAGTTGGAGCTCACTGTCAGCAGCGGTCCACGCGGCGCGTATTCCCTTTCAAGTCGGTTCTGCTGGGAGAGTGAGCAGCACCATCGAACGGATGTCCGCCGCACAAGAGGGAGTGATCGCCTTGTTCGAGGCAGCAGCTGTCGCGTTCGAGGGCGCGACTACCGCGTTCGCGAGCGAGGCCACCGAGATATGGGCCTCCGACGCGTTCGATCGGGCGGCTTTCACGGTCGCGAGGGCATGGGCGGTGGTCCTTCTGGCTGCAGCCGCGCTCGAGAGAGCTGTTGTTCCGCGAGTGAGAGTTGTGGTTGCGGCCGAGAGGTTCGCTGCCGCAGGCGGGAGGGCGTATGCTACATTCGAGTGAGTGGAGGGTTAAAATGGCTAGATCGCCCACCTCACACGCTCGGGAGCGTGAGAGCTTGATGCTGGCGTCACTGAACACGTTGCGGACGGCTAGCGGCGACCTGTTCGAATGACCCTGCTGAGAAATAATGGAATTCATGTGTCCCACATCAAACTTCAACTTTATCCATCGGAATGATGGTAAAAAATGACATGCTCAGCCGTGGTGTAGCGCGTTGAAGGCGTGCTGGCATTACCTTGCGCTGGTACGCTGTATGAAGTGATAAGAAATGTTACTTCAGCGCATGATCTGGCCCTTATGAGACTGCGTTGCCTCGGAAAGGTTCACAAAGCTCATGTTTGTGGACTTGGTGAAGGCTTCTGCTGCGGTCGAACATACGCCCAAGCAATGGTCACTCCAGTCGCCCGTCCGCTGCACTGTTAGGCTGCAGCCAAGCGACGCAGCTCCGCAGGCGCGCTTGGTGCCGAAGCGCGCCAGGAGCCTCTTCATATCTCCAATCCATCGGCGTAGGGTCACCAGCGGTGGTGTCGTCTTCTACTTGGGCTGGCACGGCCTCACGTGGAGCGAGATGCGCGGCGTTGGCACGTCCCTCGGCCGCTGCAACCTCCATGTCGTAGAACTTGGTCAGGTGGTCCTTGTAGGGCTTCCCGCAGTCGCACGCGAAGTCGGCATACATCAAAGTGCCGGCGTCGTCTAGGATTTGCTTGAGCGTTCTCACGCCAAGCAACAGGTGGTTCAGCGAAAGCCAATGCACCTCACGCCTGCGTGATGAGGGGACTTGGAGTCCTTCGTGTCGGTCTTCGGGCACAACGCCATCCAAAAGAACGTCCACGCATTGTGAAGATCGGTGGTCACAACGACGACGGGCCCTTGGCGTGATGGTCGAGCGCGATGAGCAGCCCAATGGCTTGACGGCGGGTTGTTGCTGCATTGACGACACCCTTGTGGCCTGGTCGCTCGTCCTTTGGCTTCTTGGTTTCGATAGCGACGTGCACATTCTGACGCTCCCTGGTGCGCCCCGTCCGGATGCCCATTAGATCGGCGAAACCGTGCAGCTCGAGCTGCCACCGAGAGAGGAGTATGTCGAGCTTCCATTCCGCTCGTCGGCGCTCCGTCATGACCAACCGCCCCGCCAAGAAGGGGAATTGGAGAAGGAGGTGTCTTGTGTAGAGGTGCGCTTGTTCTGTCTCCGTTAAGCCTTGCCAATTGTAGTATTTCTTGACCGCCGTTGTCGCCTTCGACATGTCTACAGCCGCTGCTTCAATCTCGCGGGCCGTCAGGCTCAGCTTGCGAAGGATCGCCGTCTCGCTCGCACCCGTGATCTCCGACATGCGGAACGACTCGCAGTACGCCGCGTCGATCCGCCGGCCTAGCCGGTCGCCGAGCTTATCAATCGAGGTGGCCAGATCCTAGATCGCGCCTTCGATCTTGGTCGCCTGTCCGTTGATCGCTGCCTCCAGCCTGTCTGCGAGCGCATTCAACATCGTCTGGATCGTCTCGGGCCTGCCCGCCGGTTGCATTACCGCATCAACGCTGGCTGGATCCATGAACTTGTCTGTGTGTGCGTCTGTGGGTGTGCTTGTGCGGAGGCGAACCGGAGAGTGAGGAAGCGGCAGCACAGCATCAAGCGCCGATGCGGCCGCTTTCCTTTCTTTTTGCCGAGCGCGAAGCTCGGAAAAGGGCGAGTGAAGTGTAACATCAGTTCGCATACAGTTGCCAACATGTCGGAAGTTGTCCCTATGAATGGGCAACTGATCTCGCCGGAAACAAGTGTATGAGGCTGTGAGTCGCCGCATAAGGGGCGTATCCGACCGTGAAACACCAGTTTCGTGCTGTTGTCTAGACACCGATCACTGCTCGGTGATCAGGCATGGACATTTTGAGTAATGGGCGAGGACGGTGGAAATACGATCGTCGACGCGAACGCGGGCGGTAACTGATGCAGTAGAAGCGATGACGCGCTGTGAATGGTACTGAGTAAGCAATAAAACAGTACTCTCGCCTGCGGCAGCTCTCCGAGTCGCAGGAAACATGAAGATCCTGCTGGCTCGCTTACATAAAGACAATCGGGGTGCTAGAGCACCTCATCTCGCGCCTGCCATTTCTCAACGACATTGTCAGTGCTCAAGCCAGGAGAGGAGTACGAAGATTTGCAAATCCGTACCGACGGGTGTGCTGACGGTCGTGTTGTCTGCGTGGTTAACGCGCACCCAACAGAATAACTAAAAGCCAACAAGGGAGCATCAACGTGGAGGTTTCCACTTGAGATGGAATCGGACGGAGGTGTTGTATTGTATCTTTCGCGTTGCATTTGAGAACAAGCCGCTTCAAGAGAGCATTAGACGAATCCACACTGTGGTTGTCCGATACTGATTAGAAGATCGATGTTTTATATACGTGCGTCTGTTTGACCACTGAGCTCAAAACAATAGAAGATCAGTCACAATTACCACGAGGACATCCGAAGGTGCTTTGGGTGCGCCGGATGCTTGCATGTGTACTATAAACTGGGCGATCGGGAAAGCTTCGGTTGTCTCCCCTCCCTGATCTCCTTGGTGTATTTGGCAGTCAGTAGAGCTCGTTATGGGAAGGGATGAGCTGCCTTGAGCTTCACGGACCACCACCAACAAATGGAGACCTCATCGGTTCATTCATTTCCAGATTTGCCACGAGCCAAGCCAGTCGACAACCGAACAAGCAAAGCGATTTCCTGACTCTCTCCGCGATCATCATTCTGGTAACACTCGAGTCGTTGTGGCCGCTCGTCGGGGAATCACGAAGAGCAAGTGACCGTCAACTTCGCTGTCACCCTAGCAGCGGCGCTGCTTGTTGCTACTGGTGTGTTCATATTCGCCGCACGACGCGCCAAGAGCAATAGGCCGCTCACACGCGACGGGAAGCCTCTGTCAAGACCGACGACGACGCTCCCACTGCTCGAGAACACGCTCGACTTTCTCAACAACAGCACGCGCATGCATGACTGGATCTGCGAGACCAGTCTCAGCCTCGGCGGTCGGCCATGGCTGCTGCGCACGCTCGGACAGCCCAACATGATCGTCTTGACGAGCCCTGAGGCATTCGAGGACGTCGAGCGCAAGTTCTTCGACAAGTTCGGCAAGGGACCGTATATGCATGACTTCATGTTCGACTTCTTGGGTGACGGCATCGTCAACGTCGACGGCGAGCTGTGGGCCTTCCAGCGCAAGACGTCCGCCAGTCTCTTCAGCTCGCGAGCGTTGCGAGACTCCATGGCCGCCATCATCCACAAGCACTGCATCACACTCGACACCGTACTGGAGAAAGCCGCCACGACTCAGAAGGAGATCGACGTGTCCAAGCTGCTACACCAGTTCACAATGGAGGCCTTCACTGAGATTGGCTTTGGTCTTGAGCTTGGTTGCCTTGGCTCGGACGAGTCTCATCCGTTCGAAACGGCGTTCGATGATGCGCAGCACGTCATCATGACCAGGATGCAGTTGCCGACGTTCGTGTGGAAGCTGCAGCGCTTCCTCGGCGTCGGTCTGGAGGGTCATCTGAATAAGTGCATGACCTTCGTGAACGAGACGGTGATGACCATCATCAAGAAGACGATGGCGAACGCGCAGCTCGAGCGGCAGCAAGGCGGCGCCAGCGTTGCGATAGTGACGGCAAAGAAGAAGGACGTTGTGTCGCTGTTTCTCGAGAGCGAGAACTCCAAGGGAATGCTGACGGCGGTGCTGCTGCGCGACATTGTGCTCAACCTGCTGCTTGGTGGTCGAGATACGAGCGCCGAGGCGCTCAGCTGGCTGTTCTACTGCCTCAGCCAGCACCCAGAGGTGGAACAGAAGATCCGCGAGGAGGTCGCCTCAAAGCTGGGCAAGAACATTGACGTCGATGACCAGCTGAACATTGATGCACTGCAGCAGCTCACGTATTTGGAAGCCGCGCTCAAGGAGACGCTGAGGCTCTACCCGCCTGGCAACTTCAACATGCGCTACTCCTACGAAGACGTGACCTTGAGCGATGGCACCTTCATCCCCGCGGATTGCTACGCCGTCATCTGCCCGTACGCAATGGGCCGCCGCACGGACGTTTGGGGCGACGACGCCGCGGAGTTCAGCCCGGAGCGGTGGCTAGAGCCACAAGACCCAGAGAAATTGCTTCCCGTATCCAACTTCAAGTTCAACTCGTTCCTGGCTGGCCCGCGCATGTGTGTGGGGTTGAAGCTCGCTATGATGGAGATGAAGACGGTCGTTGTCAAGACGTTGCGCAAGTTCCACCTCGAGGTGAGTCCCGACCAGCACGTGACCTACCGCCACGCCATCACGCTCCCCATGAAGGAAGGCATGCGCGTCCGCGTCGAACGTGCCTAGCCGCGCGGATGTACGGTCATGAGGCCGCCTAGACGGGATGCCTTTCGTATGCGCGGCTTCTAGTTGCATGCTATACCCGGCTAGCAAGGCTACACCACGATCACTTCATGGTCAGGGTGTAGCCATCTAGACCACGTACCCTTTCGCGATATATGGCATGTCACTCTTGAAACTTTCAGCGTAATGACGTGTCACTAATGTTTTTATGAGTGACATGTCAATTTTATTACTAATCTGAAAGAACGCGCGCATTTGGAACTGGGCGGCGGTCACGAAGGTAATCCGGCGCGGAGATGGCGAACCGCGCGGGCGGCCAGGGCGCGCCTAGCGGCCCCCAAGGCGCCAGTACGAGCGCCCCGGCGTCTTCTGTGTCTTCTGCTGCTCGTACCGACGCGCCGGCGAGCTACGCGGCGGCGGCAGCCGCGCTGGACACGAGCGCGGCGTCGCTGCAGTTGCTCGCGCAGCAGCAGGCCGACTACCGGCGCAAGCTCGTGCTGCTGCAGCACCAGCAGGACCTGTGGCAGCTCGTGCAGCAGCAGCAGCAACAGCAAGCCGCGGGCGGTAATAGCGCCGGTGTGACGCTGCAGGCGGAGCAGAAGAAGAGCGGCACCCCCACGGGCCTGGCGACAAGGGAAGACCGCATGCAGCATCTGCACCAGACGTTCCAGCAGCGGGTCATGGAGCGGCAGGCTGCTCGTGACGCGCCATCGATGGTATCGCCCGGTGTGCGCGCTCCCTTGGCCGCCAGTGTCGCAGTCCAAGAGGAGAAGCAGCAGCAACAAGCACCAACGTTAGCGCCCCAACCTGCGGCTGCGAGTTCTGCCGCCGCGACGTCCGCGGCCCCGGCGATGCTGTCTTTGTCGGTTGCGGTGACTGGCACTACACGCTTGGCGAGTCCGTCGATGGCGCCATCAACGTGGTCGAAACCGTCGGAAGCAGGCGCTGCGTCCACGACGACGCGACTGTCTCCGCAAGAGCTGGAGCGGATGCGCAAAGAGCAGCTTGAGCGCATTCAGCGGTTCCAGTTCCAGCAGGCGCTGGCAGTGCAGGCGGCGGCGGCAAAGGTCGAGGCGCAGCGGCGAACGAGTGAGGATCTGCTGCGCAAGCAGTTGGTGATGGAACAGGAGCAGCTGAGGGCCAAGCAGCTCCGCGAGCAGCAGCAGAACCCGCTGGCGTTTCACGTTGCAGGTAACCGCGTGGTTTCTCAGACGGAGCTCCTGGTGCAGCAGCAGCAAGTGCTACGCCAGCAGCAGGTGCTGCAGGAATTCTTGCAGAAGCAGCAGCACGAGCGCCTGTTACTCCAGCAGCACAAGCAACAGCAGCTCCAGCAACAGCATCAGCTGCACATACAGCAGCAGCAGCAGCAACAACAGCAGAGACAGCAAGCGGTTGCTCAACCGACTGCTCAAGCTAAAGCTTCCCGATCGCCATCACCCGCGCCGCAGCAACCGCACCTAGCCAACAGTTCTCGACCGAGCACGTCAGCCACGCCGCCAGCACCCGCTGCAACGGCCACATCAGCTGTGAACCCATCATCAGCGCCCAAGCGGAAGCGGAAAAGCAAGCTGGAGTCGCAGATGGAGGCGCTCGTGCGTGCGCTTGCGCGAATCAACAACTCCAAGACTAGCGCGGAGACGGTCCTCGCGCTCGACAAGATGAGCGCGTGGGTCCATCGATGCGTGGACGTGGACTTGCTATGCTTCGCGGCACGCGACTTCCCGGATATCGAGGCGTCGCAGCGCATGAAGCTGACCGTCTCGAACGCGTGGACGGTCGAGCTGCAAGCGAAATGCGCCGCTATCTCGGGAAAGGTAGCGCAGATCATTAACGCGCTTCAGGCGCAGCAAAAGGACAAAATGGCGGCGGGGACAGCAGCGCCGGCGGCGGCGACGCCGACAGGAAATACTGGTGCGGCGACGCTGGAGATCTCGGCCGAGGCAAGAGAGCATGCGTACTCAACGCTGAAGGCGCAGATTTTGTACAAGCAACAGAAGCCAAAGCCCCTGAAGAAGCTTGCCGCTGGTGGGAGCGACGCATCAACAGGTCAGAAGCGAGCATTGCAGGTAGTCACGACCTGTTCCGACGCGGCAGAAGCGAAGAAGAAAGCGCGGAGCGATGTGACATCAGCGGGGAGCCATCCGAGTGTTGGCGCAGTTGCACAGCTAGCGGCGACTGTGACACCCACTCAGATCTTCAGACCACTCAGTGCAAATGCTAGGGCGGCGCCAATGTCGCCACGAGAGGCGCAGCGAGTCTACGAACTCGACCTGTCGATGCGAACCAGCAGTTCAGCTGGCCCTGACGACGCGGATGAGAAGATGTACTTCCCGGCCAAGGTCATCGCCAAGGTCATGCGGAAAGCGTTGCTGGGGGCGCCGCCAAGCGCTCCGGACGCGCCAAAGGTGCTATCTGCTGCGGCTAACGCCTCCGAGGGAAGTAAGGCGGACAACAGGGAGGACCCGGCGTCCAGTGATGATGAGCATCACCCTGACGCGTCCTCGAGCGCTGCCACTAAGCAGAGCAGGGGCGACGAAGGTGCCGAGGGCTCAAGCAGCTCGAACAAGGTGAAAGCTGAGGTCGAGGGTGCCGTCGACGTCGCTAGTAGCAGTAGTAACGTGGCCTCCAGTCACGTTCCGCGCCCCGTTGTGGGCCCGCCCGCCATCAAGCTTAGCGACGACGCGGTGACGCTCATGCAGGAGTGCGCGACGGAGTTCCTGCTATTCCTCACGAGTGAGGCTCGGGACCATGCCGCGCTGGAGAACCCGAAGAAGAAGGCGTCGGCGTGCTCGATCTCCGGCGCGAACGTGGTGGACAGCCTTCACAACCTGGGGTTCTCTCCGTACGCCAAGATCCTGGAGGTGTACAACGCCAAGATCAAGTGCATGCAGGACACGGCCGCGCAGAAGAAGCTGGAGAGGAAGCTGGAGAAGAAGCAGCAGGCCAAGCAGGCGGCAGCGGACGCCAGACAGGCGCTGGAGAAGGCGCAGCAGGCGGAGAAGGCGGTTGCCGACGTAGTGATATCCATGATATCCGAGGTGGCGAGCAACAGCGCGAGATCAGCGTCTGCCACTGTTTCAGGTGTCGGAGAGGTGAAGGCGGCAGCTGCAGTGACAAGCGCCACGGTGTCTGGTGCTTCTACGACCTCTCCAGCCACCTCCACGGCCCAGGAGACGACCAGCAAGTGAAACGTGGTCAACAGCGAGTTGGTGAGCTGGCAGCATGCGTGACAAGTCCAAGGCAACGAGGTAAAGCGCCTTCGAAACACATGCGAAACAGGTATTTGATGCTGATATTGATAATTGGACGCGTCCTCTCGGTCCGGAAAGCGTGTGCGGTAGCTGCTTTCCGCTCGGAAGGTGTTGGTTTTGATCCTCTCTTTCTCTCTTTCACGTTTGTCGGTCAGCCCAGTCAGTGTCGATGGACGTGCTCGCAGACACTCACGATCGCTTCTCGTACTGCTGGGTCGCCTGCGCGCGCAGCTCCCAGGACGACGGCGACTTGAAGTACTGCAGCATCTCGGCCTCGGTCGGGTACGGCGACGATGGCGATGACGCCGACGCGCTCGCGTTCACGTCGCTCACAGGCGCGACCGAGGCCAGCGGCGCGGCCATACTCGTCTCGACGATCGTGCGCAGCTGCAGGCGGTTGCTCGAGAACTCGGAGAAGTAAATGGTGACGCGCGTGCGCCTCCGTCTCGGCCAGCGCCGACGCGCCGTCTGCCGTTGCCGACGCGCGTGCGGCTCCTCCTCGGGCTCATCCGAGTCGTCCTCGTCCTCGTCGTCTTCCTCTTCCTCCTCTTCATCGTCGTCCTCGTCCGAGTCGAGCTCACTGGCACTAGTTGGCCAACGCATGAACTGTACGGCGACGGCGCTGCCGTTCTTGTCGCCCACGTCGCGCACGCGCCACGCGCGGTAGGCGACCATGGCGCGCTTGCGGGCCCAGCCGAAGGGGAAGTAGTCCTGCGGGATGACGACCGTCGGCTCGTGCTGGTCGAGCTGCAGCAGGAATACGGCGTCCGCCGACACGAGGCTGTGCGGCAGCGCGAGCGTCATGGTCGTCGGCGTCTCCGTCAGGTGGAACACCTCTGTCATGTGTGCGTGCACGTAGCGCTCGAACCATGACGACGCCGCCGCTGCTGTCGAGCGCCGCGCGCGAGCAGGCATGGGCTGTGCGTGGTCCTCCGCGTCGCCCATGCGGAACCACTCGCCCGTCAACCCGCTCGACTGTCCGCTGCCCTGCGCCGCCGCACGCAACGACACCGCCACCTCCAGGTCCAGAGGGGACGGCATCGCCTCCTTGACCGCGCCGTAGTAGTCCCGGAACGCGCTCAGGTAGGGCAGCACCGCCTTGCCGTCCTCGGTGGCGTCGTTGTCGACGTCGTCGGCGTCCAGAGCAGTGTACCAGGGCTCCTGCATGAGCCACGCCTCGCAGCTCTTGAGCATGTCATACAGGTCCCAGACGCCGCCCTCGTCCTCCGACTCGGCGTCGCCCCATGACCGATGCACGTGGCGCGGCAGTCGCGAGACCTGTTCGCGTACGGCCACGTCCACGATGTCCAGCAGCGCCGCGTACGCCTCGCGCACGTCCGCTCCACGCTGCGCGCACTCGCACAGCTTCCGACGCACCTCCTCGATCAGTCCGCCGCGCACGAGCCGCGTGCAGACGGTCACGAGGTTCGAGCACAGGTGCAAAAGCTTGGGCTTGCTCAGCGGGATCTGCACGAGCTGTCCGTCCTGGTGGCGCGCGCCTGCGGGCGTCAGCATCTCGAACGAGTGGCGCACGACCTTGCGCGGCGCGTCCGTCGATGTCTTGGCGACCTGCTCGAACCGGTGGATGCGACGCACAATCGTGAACGCGAGCTGCAGGATGCGCGCGCGGCGGAAGAGCTCGCTGTCGGCGTCGTTCACGTCGCTCGCGGCCGTCGCTTGGGACGGCGAGTTGCTGTACGAGTCGTCGGTGCTCGAGGTTTCGCCCGTGTGGCCCGGCGACGACAGCGGCGAGAGCGACGGTGAGAGCGACGGCGTGGGCACAATGTGCTCGGACGCGTCAATGGCCGCGGCGATTGCCTTGTCCGAGTCGGTCGAGCGGTTGCGCTTGCGGTTAAAGTATCCGTCTGACCCGGGCGGCATCATCATCATGAGCGACGGAATGCCGCTCATGCCGTTGTTGTTGTTCATCATGTTGCCGCCCGTGCCCCATGCATCGCGGGTACGGTACGCGTACGGGTTGGCTGACGCGTAGGCGTGCTGGTGGAGCGCGGCCGCCGTCAGCCGCGCAGGAGTCGGGGCCGGGCGCAACGCGCTGTTGGTCGACATGGACCGCGACGTGCGCGTCCTCGGCTGCCTCGTCGGCGTCGAGGTTGATGTCGATGTCGACGACGACGATGTGGGCGCGTACACTTCGCGCGGGTGCGGGCTCTCCAGTCGAAGCTGCATCATGCCCGTGATGGGCGTGAGCACAGGCACCGGACGAGCTCCAGACGAGGACGAAGAGGACCCCTGAGGCGTCGCGTTCGCGCCCAGAGGCGCCGACACGGGCATGGGCAGCGCCGCGAGCGAGGAGCGGCGCATGTGGAAGGACGAGGACGAGCGGTTGATGCCGCCGGTACTCCGCGGCGCCGTCGTGCTGTTCAGGAACGCCATACTCGGCAGCGCAGGCGTCGACGCGCGGTCTTCCTGGAACGACGCGAGTTGCGGCTGGTGCTGGTGGTGCGACGGCGGGATCGGGTGCGTCATGGACAATCGATGTTGCTGCTGCTGCTGCTGCTGGAGCGACGGGAACGAGGCCGTCGCGAAGTAGTCCGACTTAAGCGACGCCGAGCGCGTCAGGCGCTTGCGCACGCGCCCCGCCTGGTCCTTCTCCGTGCCCAATCGCTGCAGACTCGGCCTGCCACTGGCGGCGGCAGCCAGCAGGTAGCTGTTTGCGCTCATTGGCGCCCCGTTGGGCATTGGAAACGCGGGCATGGAGGCGTTCGCATTGGCCTTTTGCCCGAGGAACTCGTCGATCGACGGGACGGGAGAACTCGCCGGCGTCACGGTCATGCCCATGGCCAGCGGGGGGCTGCCGTTGTGCGTCAGATGCCCGGCAGGCGCTGACGCTGGCGGCACGTCAAGCGCCATGGCGCTCGCGGCACCAACCTCTTCGTCCTCACCGTTGAGCACTGGCGAGCGGAAGGTCTTGCGCGCCTTGCGGGAGGACGAGATGCGGAACGCAGGCGACGCAAGCGCCGCGACGCACGTGAGCTTGGCCGGATCGCGCTCGCTCTGGTTGAAGAAGTAGACCTTGAACACGTGCAAGTTCTTGCAGTTGAGGCGCGACGACTGCCAACCGTAGTGCCACGACTGGCGGTTGCCGTTGAGCAGGAAGCACGCGCGGTCCGCGGCCTTGGGCACGACCGTACCGCGGAACCACTTGCCGAAGGGCTGGTCGGGGTTCTTGACCTCGTCGAACAGCTCCTGCCGCGGGTAGTCGCGCCCGAGCGCGAGGCTGCCGCCGTCCACGAGCGCGTCGATCTGCTCGTCCAGCGCGTCGCCGTTGTCCTTGTGCTGCTGCTTGGCCACCTCCTCGAAGCGCCCGAGCACGATCTGGCTCTTGGGCAGGAAGCACTCGACCATGAGCCCCGAGCCGCAGAAGCTCTTGGGGTTGTGCCCACCGCAGCAATGCGGGAAGCATCGCAGGTTCTGTACGCGTCGAAAAAATACAAACACGGATAAGATGAGTCTCCGATGCCAATATCGCGTCCGGCGTGACTTGCACGCAATTAGCGAAAACGATTAACCAAACAAGACGCGTCTTAGTTGGGATGCGTGCGTACCTTGTGGCCGCTCGCCTTGTTGCTCCTGGATAAGATAGAGAATAAGACGAAGAGGGGGAGGGGGAGGGGGCGGTTAGGAATAAGATGGACGTCTCGCGACGGTAACTGCCAGCTCGCGCCGCGTCGATTGGGTGGGTGGTCGGTCACTAGGAACGCACAACACAACCAACCAACCAACCCATCGACTCGACGCGACCAACGGCTACCGGCAGTTGTGCATACGACGAGTGGGGACGCACCGCAGGTACTCGCGCGTGAAGAGCTCCTTGTCACACTGCGTGTGCACAAAGCGGCACGGGCCGCTGCTGTTGGGGAACTCGACTGCCGCCGCCGCCGCTGCCGCTGCCGCTGCCGGGTCCATCTTGTGCCGCGCGACCAGGGCCTCGTCGCCGAAGGAATGCGCGTCGTCGCCGGCCGTCCACACCGCCTGCATCCGCTGCTGCTCGCGCGAGGATTTCCACACTGGAAAGAATGTGCGAGGTGGTACACTGGGGGTTTGGTTATCGCCGCGCCGTCTGGGTCGCGCACGCACAGTGCGGATGGGAAGGAGCTCGGAGAGACGCTCGCACTCACTCACTCACTCACTCACTCACTCACTCACTCTACCTACTGGACGAGTCAAGCAACCGATGCGTTTGCCGCTTTGCTGTCAGTCAGGCGCGCGCGCGACGGTCGAGTGAGGGCCAAGGCGGGGGGAGAAAGGAGAGGAGAGGAGCGGAGCGGAGGGGAGGGAAGAAGCTTGCAGGAAGGAGAGAGAGAGAGAGAGAGAGAGAGAAAGCGCGAAGGAGAACAAGCGACCGATCGACCGGCAGCGCGCCAATCAGACGCGCCGAATCCGCCTTACGACACCTCGACGGGTCATGCGCGACTCCGGCCCATCCCCCTTGGGCTTCGGAAGAAGGTCCATCCTATCATTTCAGCCAATCATATGGAGTGAAAGTTTTTTTTCAGCCAATGGAGAGCGAGGCGATCGCGACCGACTTTATTTTCTTTCAGTTGTAGAAAAATACGTCAGCCAGCGTTGGGTTGACAAGCGTACTGAGATTGGAGAGACGACGGACCGGAACTTTGGGCGGCCCAGCTGGTTTGGTGAGTCGCGACGCGCTCGCAGAAACGAGCCACCTGAAGCGGGTAGGGCTCCAGCGTCATCTAAATTCAGTAGACGAGGTGTTTCAGTGAAACGCTGGCGTTCGCGCGCCCCAGACTTCAATGAGAGACGGTCGGTCGGTCAGTCGTCGCCAGGCTGATATCGAAACACGAGATAGATTCTCGTACTGTAATGATAAATTACAGTACAATGTACAGTACCTCTCGGACGCGTCCGAATCGAACGTATCTGCGAGCCGTACCACGGAGAACAACTGGACAGAGACGACGCTCGCGCTTGTTCTTTCATCGGATAACAGACACCGCGACGAAAGGCGACTTCCACTCCCCCCGTTGTCGTTTGTCTTCGTATCCGGTCCGACGAGCAAGCACTGCTACCGGATAGCTACTGTGTTAAGTTAGCTGAACAGGCTCCCTCTGTTCACACACGCGGACATCCAGTTCCGCTGTCGACCTTGTTTCTGGACTGCAATAAGGTTCCGCTCGCGGGACGGACCTTTCTGCCGCGCGCGACTCGTTTCTGGCCGGTATTTGTAATTTTGACCATTGACAGGGCCGCCAACTAGCTTCTTTTCAGTCAATGAATGATCAGAGCAAGTCGTTTCGTAACTTAATTCATTAGTCACGGAAAAGCGCCGAAGCGAAAGGATCGCGATCCGCCGCGATCGTACAATGGCGTCCAATTCCGGTGGAAGCCATTTCTGGGAACACTCCGCGCCAAGGGAAGGGAACGGGCTTCACTATGGACTTCTCTATGTACTGCATGGAGTGAAGGGTGCGCGTTCGACATGGCGCAGACGCCCAATCGTGATGCGGACGGGCGAAGATCGCGCGACGGTACGGTCCTCTGTGTCTCCTGTGTATGTGAACATGTTGCGGCGGCGCATGGCTCCCGAGGATGCGTCGTCTCCATGCGTGCCGCGCTGCTGTGCGTGCTGGATTGAAGATACCAACACGCACGAAAGTCCCATCTTGAGGGTGGAGGTGCCCGGTTTGACGGCGTGCAAATGGGACACGAGGCGCCATGATGGGCGATAGTTGCGGGGTGTGATGCGGTCGCTCACCGCGTAGTGGACGCGGTTTTTTGCGTGAGCTTGCGCGTGGGCGGGCCGGCTCGTGTCTGTGGACTCAACGGCCCCCGAAGCGAAAGCGAGGGAGCGCACACGGGATTGCTCATGCGATGGTTTTCACTGGAACCGGTTGACATCGGCGTGCGTTGCTCCGTCTCCCGGACCGACTTGTCTCCCTCCGTGTGCACCGTTTCCACCGACAATCCCACAGTGAACCAGGCGACCAAAGAGGGTCACTAGATGTGCAAATGTTGATTGCTGAATGGGTTAATCCATCCTGCTGTGTTGGTCTCTTGATTCGGCCCACTCCTCCGTCTCCCGCGGCTAAATTTACCCTTCCGCCGTCGTTCAATTGCTGTTCCTGCCTCATCCGTACCAGCATCGTTGGTCTGCGCAATGGACGCTGCCTTCGTCGTTGTTGTCTCCTCCCCTCGGACGGATGCCACCGCCGCCTCATCGACTGACGACTCTCGTCATGCCGGCGCGTCCGACTCCAAGACGGGCGCGCTTCCACCGGTGCCGCGCCTCACGAGGTCTCAGACCACCACCGGCATCCTTTGGAAGCAGAGCGAGGCCAACGTCCGACACGGTTCTGCCGGCGCGCGTGACCGTCTCGGGTCGCTGCCTCGACGTCGAGAGGCTCCTGCTCGAGTCGCTCGACAGCCGTCAACGCTCAAGTCCGTGTCGGAGCAGCGTCGCAAGTCGAACGACCAAAAGGAGCCCCGCGAGGCGACCGATGAAGACCACGACGGCGGCGCGAGCCTCTACTTCTCCATCGAGACGCGGCTCGAGCTCAAGGAGCGGCTAATCGCCGTGCAGAAGCAGCTCGACGGCGTGCTCGTGCGGGTCAAGCTTGCCTGGATGAAGTGTCTCTCCGCGCCGCTGACATATTCTCCACTACCATCGAAACAGCAGCACCCACCATCTCGAGGCTCGCCGGACGATGACAGCCATGACGCCACTGAATGGGCGACGGAACTGGTCGAGCGGGTCGAAGCCCTAGCGACGGATCTCACGGTCGCATTCGACCACGCCACGTCCGTCAACAGCAACAGCTCGCTGGACGAGTACAAGGTGCTCGTCACGCGCGTCGAGCAGCAGCTCACGTCGCTCTTGGCACTCGCTGACCGGATCGCATCGGCGCACCCCGACTGCTTCCGTCGACAGGAGAAATCAGCATCAACCGACCCGGAAGAAGACCACGAGGTGACCAAACCGAGCGGTTCGCCGTGTCGAAAGGCGATGGAGGGCGTCGCATATCCGTCCGCGCCCGTGGCGTTCGATCTCCCATCCATGAAGAAGTACTGCGCCCGCGTCGCGCCGCCCTACGTCGCGTACCTCCCGTTGAAGCAGGACAAGCACAGATGATGATAGAGAAACCCCCAGCAAGCAGCACACGCACACACCACACAGAAACATACAAAATACGATATATATATGAAAACACACGGCTCCGTCCACCGCCCAGGCACTCGCCTTATCACCTTGCTCCCGCTTCACAGCGCGCCGCCGACGCTCGGGCCAGCGCGCAGCTGCTTGCGGCTCGCCTCAAAGAGCTTGCGTTTCGTCTTGGCGAGCTTGAGCATCTCGAGCGTGTTCTTGTGCAGCGTGTCAAACACGAACTGCGTGCGCGCCGGCTCCAGCGCTTCGACCTTCTCCTCAAGCTCCCGGCGGTGCTGCGCGAGCTCCTCGCGCTTGGTCGACACGCCCAGCGACGTGACGCTGCCGTTGCCGCTGTCCGATGACGCCGGACTGCCGAGCGAAGTCGTCGACACGCCGTTGCTGCCGCCGTTGGCCATGTGAAGCGCCTCTTCGCGAGCTCGCACGCGCGCAAACGCGTCCTCAATGCCGCCCAGCTCGAGCATCTGCATGCGCACGACCTCGAGCAGCGCGTACTCCATGCAGTCGGCGTTGTTCTTCGTCATGAGCGAGATCGAGCTGAACGCCTCGGACGCGCGCTCGTCGAACGGACGCGACTCGAAGCGCAGCGACAGCGCGTCGTCATTGTCGATGTCTCCGTCGCGCCACGTCGTTGACATGGACTCGCGCACCGATACGCGGCCGCGCTTGCGTGCAAATGACTGGTCCAGCGCGTTCATCTCGTGCATGAGCTCGCACAAGCGGTGCAGGTGGTGCGACTGCTGCCGCTCGGCGCGCGACAGTTGACCGCCCTTCTGCGCCGCCGTCTCATACGCGCGTGAGAGCTCCACGTACTTGCGCCGCTTCTCCGCGAGCGGCGACAATTGTCCGTGCTCGTCCACGAGCAAGCTGCTCGACAGTTCGCGCTGCATGTCGTCGGGGAAACCGGCCGCACCGTTCGCGCCGTTGCTGCTGCTGCCGTTGGCACCGCCCGAAGCGGTCGTCATGCCGTTGCTGAGCCCCGTGAGTGCCGATCCCGTCGTCGTCACGAGCTTTGCGGCACTCGATGTGATCACCGACACGGCGCCCCACGCGCTCCACGCATTGCTGCTGGTACTGGATCCATTGGTCCCGTTCGTCGTCGAGCCGTTGCCGTTCGCCGACTCAGGGAAAACGTCCACGTCGTCCGAGAAGACGTCGCCTACGTCGTCGTCCGACACCGAAAACTTGTCGTTCTGGTGGAACAGCCGCGAGGCCTGGCGAAGCTGCTCGAGCTCTTCCGTCGTCGCCAGCAGGAACGCGCGCACTTGCTCCGTGGTAGCGAGCGCAGGCACGCGCAGCACGTCGCGCAGGAACGCCTGCAGCAGGCGCATGCGCTCACCGACAAACTCCTTGTCCTTGTTGAAGAAGAGCTGCTTGCCGGGCATACACGGCACAAGCTCGAACGGGAACTCGCGCTGGAGTTCGTGGTGCAGCCACAAAAAGTCGCTGTAGCGGCGGTAGACCTTTACGCACGCCGTGGGTTCGCCCACCTGGCGCATCATGGTCCACGTCTTGGCGACGCGGTACGGGTCCATGACAGACGCGTCCGATTCCCCGCTAGTGACCGAGTCGGTCGCGACGCTGAGCACCGCGTAGCGAGTATACGGCAGCAGCCATGACCCGACAGTCGTGGGCTCACCGACGAGCACGACGAGCTTGGTGGGGTCGTGGCGGCCTGCATGGAGCGAGAGCTGCGCGCGCACGCAGTCCACCTGGCGCTGGAGACTCTCCGCCTTGTTGTGCAGTTCCTGCGCGACCTGCGCGGCGCTCGTGGCGTCGCTCTGCACGCGCGCGAGCTGCTGCGCCTCATGCTGCAGCCGCTGCTTCAGCCTCTCCGTCTCGGCCTGCAGCGCCTCGGCCTGCTGCGAGGTAACGAGCGCGCGGTGGCGTGCCTCTTCCGCCAGCTCCTGCGCGCGCTTCTTCTCCTGCTCATTCATCTCGACCTGGCGAGCGAGGAACACGGCGCGCTGAGACGCCTGCACCGACTCGCGCTGTGCCACGCGCGCGTGCTCCTCGGCCTCCTTGGCGAGCTGCTCCTTCTCCAGCACCTGCGCCGACCACGCCTGCTTCAGGCGCTGCAGCTGCGCCTGCGTGTACGACTCGATCTCCTGCCGGACGCGCAGCAGCTCGTAGTTCTTGGGCAGCGACCGCGCCCCAGCGCTCGCGCGGTACGTCGTCGGCCGGCGGCACGTGGGGCAGTCCATGACCGCGAAGTCCCCGCGGGAAGCCGACGCGCCCGTGTTGGCGCCCACCGTCGCCCAGTCCTCCAGGCAGCTCTGACGGACGGCAAAGATCAGGTTACACACACGGGTTACGATGGGGTTACTCATGTGAACACGACAGCCAAAGAAGGTTAGCACCAAGGAGGCGAATACGACAGGAACGAACCTGGCAAAAGGTGTGGCCGCAGCCGAGCAGGCGCGGGAGGTGGTCGCCATCCTCGTCGTCGGCGTACGGCTCGTTGCAGAGTTCGCACTCGACGCTGTTGTCCACTAGGTCGCGCCACATTTGCGCCGTGTGTTCGTCCTCGGCCGCCGCCGCCGCCGCGCTGACACTCGTCGGCGGCTCCATCGCGAGGGGTTAGCGGTGAGGATCAGGCGTCAACGCTTGGGTATGGATCGCTGGAGCCGTGGGCGATGGGGGAGGGAGCGCGAGGGAGCTTCTTCTCCGCTTTCTCCGTCTTCTCCGTCTTCTCCGTCTTCTCCGTCTTCTCCTTCGTCCTTTCTCGCGCTTTGTTCTTTTCCTCCTTTGGTGTTTTCTCTCGTTTATTCCCCGAGGTTACGCTTTCGATACAAACTGCGAGTGAAACGGGCGACAACAGGGTTACGATGATGGTGCTTGCCCCCGAAAAGAGGACGAAACCCCGCGGAAACGGATCGTGTAACCCTTCATTGAAGTGGCGAATGAGGGCGTAACCCTAGGTTTACGCTTGCTGCCGTTATCAGATTTTGTGCCTTGGGGAGCGATTACATAGTGTACCCCTCGGGGATAGCTCCGTTGCCGGCGAGCGGTGCCACCGCGGACGCAGGCTGCTGGTTGTAGGGCGCCGACAGAATGCGGATGCACTCCTGCACGTCGATGCACTCGGTGTTGTGCGGGTCCAGCGCGCTGAGGATGTCGTCCACGTAGCAGCTCACCTCGTGCTGGTTGCAGTCGGGCAGGTGCGCGTACGCGTTCTTGAGGATGCGCTGCATCTTGGTGCGGAAGACCACCACGGGGATGTCCTGCTCGTTCAGGAACAGACACTACAGAGGCGGCAAACACGTCACAGCGCTGGTGATTCAATGCGACAGAGGGACGTCAAGGGCGAGAAGCGTACGTGGAAGGCGGCGAGTAGGTCCGTTTCGTCGTGGGCCGGGGTGACGAGCAGGCCGCAGAGCACGATCCACTCCTGCAGGTCGATCGCCTTGCTACCTGCTCATCGTAACACGAGGCAGTGAATATACGGCGACTGTCTGAAGGGCATGGCGTGGAGGAGTCTGACCGTCGGCGTCAGCGATGAGCAGGCACTCATCGAGCTCCTTGTCGGTCGTCGTGATGCCTAGCAGGGTGAGCGCCTGGATCACAAGATATGTTACTCTAGTCACGTATCGATGCTCTCTTCCGTATCGATCTCCTTGTGGCGTACCTCATGCAGCTCGGATCGCAGCATGATGCCGAGCTCGTCACCTTGGAACCACTCAGTCAGACACGTTCAACACCTCACACCCTACTAGCGCACGCGCTCTTACAGTCAATCTGCTTGAAGATGTGCTCGAAAAAGTCAATGTCGGCCGGCGAGAGCTGGCTCGAGATGCGCTGGAGCTGCTCCGACTTGGCCGGGTCCAGGTTGGTCTTGCGCATCGCGACCTCGGTCAGCAGCCGCGAGCGCCGCAGCCGCGACGACATCAGCCGCATGCGCTTGCGCCGCGACCCGATCAGCGAGTAGATCATCGTCTAGATCGTCCGCGGACGTATGTGTTGGCTCAAGTAATCGCTAGTGGCGGTGGCAGCAATCGGCTCGCACATTAACGTAACCCCCGACACCAACCCAAAGGACCCGAAAGGGCGTGAAGACAAAGTATCATATCTGAATCTGAGGTGTTATCAGGCGAGCAGGTCTGGTCGAGTGTTCTTATAAAGGGAGAAGCGCCGGCTTCCAGTCAACGGCGCCACCAATATCGAAAAGCGGCCCAAGGTCCGAAAGCAGTCACAGAACCATGGGGCGCGTGAGCTCGAAGCGCAAGCTGAAGCAGTGCGACCCGTTCTTTAAGGGCAAGCGGGACAATGGCAAGAAGGCCAAGGCGTACGACCTGGCGCCGACGCAGTCCAAGCGCGCCAAGAAGCGGCAGCGTAAGCAGCTGAGCGACGAGGCCATCGAGCAGTTTGTGCTGCGCACTTCGGCGGTGGGCGACGACGTGCGCGACGCCGCGACGGGCGGGTCCACGAAGAAGAATAAGAAGAACGGCAAGGGCAGCCAGCTGCGGGTGGGCTCGATCCGCGAGGGCGAGTCCATGCGCGAGTTCAACAAGCGCATCAGCACGGAGGTGAAGCGCGTCATCTACGACGAGTCCAAGAAGAACAAGCGCTCGAGCGAGAAGCGCAAGGCGTTCCTGGACAAGAAGAAGCAGAAGGAGAAGGAGCGGAAGATGACCGACCAGGAGCGGTACGAGCGCGAGTTCCAGGCCACGGGCAGCAAGAAGCGCGACCAGTTCGACGGCGTCGAGAAGGTGCGCTTCGGTGAGCGCGTGGACGCGCCGCCCATCATGCCCAAGCTCACGGGCATCTTTAAGAAGCGTGCGCGGGATCTGGGCGACGCCAAGCAGCGCAAGGCCAAGACACTCTCCGAGTCGCTCGCGTCTGTCACGGGCGGCGCCAAGAACGGCAAGAAGAACAAGAAGCAGAAGGTGTGAGACGCCAAGGTGAATATACTCTAAACAACACTTGGTTTGCGATCTCACTCAGCATGGAGTCTTGTAATTATGATGATACCATTGTCATTTGTTCGTCTCCTCTCTGTTGACGCCCCCGCTTCATCAACGCCCTTGTCTTGCGCCTACGTCTTCTCCATCTCTATGTCGTCCGGCCTCCTTTGTCGATCCTATCATGCTCGCGTTCAGTCGCTGCCCTTGGACGCGGTCGAGCCAAGTAGTGTCCGCGTCTGGCGCGGCTCCTTCCTCATGTCGAACGAGCTCATGTGGTTCCGCCGCTCCTTCAGCAGTAAGTAGAAGGCCACCGCCAGGCACGCGCTCATTACCATCTACATGGGGAATAACAACGCGCAATAAGTCAGCACCACGCGCTACGACTACTGGCATCACATCACTACAATTGCTCACCTCGAATTTGAACACGGCGACGGCGGGCACCACGCGCTCGGGCGGCACACACGCGCGGTACCGGGTCTCGCGCTCCTTGTCCGCCGGGTCAGCCTCCCCTTCCTTGGGTCGCGGGCAGTTGAGCTCCTGTCGGAAGCCCGTCTCGCGGCAGTACGTCGCGTCTCGCTCCGTCACGGCGCACGCCAGGCATTCGCCCACCAGGTCGCACGTGAGCCCCGTGATCGGGTCGTACACTCGGTGGAGCACCGGCGCGCTCGGCGGCTTGAGCGGGTTGTCGCCTTCGTCCTCACCTGGCGCCGCCGCCGCGCCCTTGACCGACTCGGCCGCTTGCTCCGCTTCTTCTCGCAACCCGCGAAGGTGCGCCTGCTCCACGCCCAGCGACGTGGCGCCCGGTGTGTCTAGTTGCGCTAGTACGTCATTCGCTGTGGTTGGCGACGCGCTCAGGCTCATACAGAGTGCCGCGACGACGACGAACAGCGGCGTGACCCTCATCTCTTGTTACCTTGATGTGTGTGTGTGTGTGTGTCTTCTGTTCTCGCTCGAGAATTTGTGAGCGAACGTGCGGGGTTACGCGTGGTTTTGTGGAATTTATCTAATTCGTAATGCTCACAATTGTAGTAACATGTTTCACTTGTCACAAAAATGCATTTTATTCAGAAAGACTAGATAATATTACAATTTACTCAAAATGCCGCGTCAGATTGTCCGCCTTCGCGGGTTACACCTGGAAAACGCGAAGCTGCCGACACGATGGCGGGCGTGGTGCTCGCGACCGCGGGCTATGACCACACGATCCGCTTCTGGGAGGCCGCCTCAGGCACATGCAACCGCACGGTCAAGTACCCCGACTCGGTAGGCCCTTCTTGCCATGTTTCGCTCCTCATTCTTCTCCTCTGGCGCTGGTAAACGCGAGTTTCTGCCTCTCATTGGCGCTAATGGTTCGTGTCCGATGCTGCTACGTGCCTACGCCCACGACGCCGGCAGCAAGTCAACTGCCTGCAGATCACGCCGGACAAGAAGTACATCGCGGCGGCGGGCAACCCGCACATCCGCCTGTTCGAGATCAGCAGCAACAACCCGAACCACGTCTCAAGCTACGACGGCCACGCGAGCAACGTGACGTCGCTCGGCTTCCAGCGGCATGGCAAGTGGATGTACTCGTGCTCGGACGACGGCAGCCTGAAGATCTGGGACCTGCGCGCGCCAGGATGCCAGCGCAGCTACGACGCCGGCGTGCCGCTCAACTCGGCCGCGCTGCACCCGAACCAGGCCGAGCTGGTGGTGGCGGACCAGAACGGCGCCGTGCGCGTCTACGACCTGGCGGCGAACGCCATGGCCGCCAGGTTCGCGCCCGAGGGGGAAACTGGGCTGCGCTCTATTGACGTCGTGCGCGACGGCAGCATGCTCGTGGCCGCCAACAACCACGGTAAGTGCTTCTTCTACGCGCCGGACCCGTCGTCGCCCGACCGCTGGGAGCTGCGCCACACGCTCAAGGCGCACAACGAGTACATCCTCAAGTGCAAGGTGAGCGCGAACGGCAAGTTGCTCGCGACGTGCTCGGCTGACAAGACGGCCAAGGTGTGGAGCATGCCCACCCTCAGTGGCAACGGCGGCGGGTTCTCGAGCGAATCCAAGCTCGTGCACACGCTGCAGGGACACCAGCGGTGGGTCTGGGATTGCTCGTTCTCGGCCGTGTCGTCGTACCTCGTCACATGCTCGTCCGACCAGAGCGCGCGGCTGTGGGACCTGAGCCAGGGCGAAGCCATCCGCCAGTACAGCGGCCATCACAAGGCCGTCATCTGCGTCGCGCTCAACGACGCGGTCGCCGATTAGTATGAAGGGACGAAAAGGTGTCTCGCTGGAAGCCTTAGAGACAAACAAGCATGCGTGATGGCTTTGTTGTTGCCCGTATCGCGTGTCATGGTCGTGATTATTGATCTTGAGTGACTGTTGGCCCTCAAAGTCAGCGATAACAGAACGCTGGTGATCCACATAGAAGTAGATCGAGCACGAGAAGCAATAGTGCCCATGCCATTCTTAGCGCCCACAGAGCCCATGTCGCTGCGTGCAACGAGCTCTTCACGACTATAGTATATTGGCAAGTAGAAGGTAAGAAAAGGAGCACGCACGGAACCCTCTTAAGTCTCAACAGCGTCCACATACCCCGGGCTCAGGTGAACGTCTTCTTGGTCATGATGGCGTAGAACTCCTCGGCGTTGATCTCTCCGTCCTGATCCGCGTCGGCGCGCTCGATCATCTCCAGCAGCTCGGCGTCCGTCATTGTCTCACCCAGCTCCTTAGCCACGCGCTTGAGGTTGCGCAGCGAGATCTTACCCGTCTGGTCGTCGTCGAACAGGTTAAACACCTTCTGGATGTCCTCCCGAGAGTCCTTGTCGCTCTAAAAGGTGCCCATCAACGAGCATGTTAGCATGAAAACCGTCTGTATCCCCACCATCCTCTCAGAACACAACACGCCGCACCATCTTGGCCGTCATCATGTCGAGGAACTCCTCAAAGTCGATGCTGCCCGAGCCGTCCTTGTCGATGTCGCCAATCATCTGGTAGATGGTCTGGTTCTTGGCCTCAAAGCCCAGTGACTGCATGGCCGCCTTGAGCTCCTTCGGGTCGATCGTGCCGCTGCCGTCCGTGTCGAACAGGTTGAACGCCTCGCGGATCTCCTCGACCTCCTCCTCGCTCAGCCCCGGCCGCTCGTACGTCTTGGCGTTGCGCTTCTGCGAGATCCGGCGCGCCATCTTCCCTTATATTTGCTTGGCACTAAACAACTAGAGGCGAGCGCTCGCTCCGCTTGCTTCCCCGCAGATCGTCGTCTCAGCCGCCGCACGCGCCTCTTCCTAGTGCCCGCCTCCGTTCCCCGACGGCCGCCGCAGACCGTTTTGCCCAAGTGTAACCTCCGTGTTCATCGTAGGGTGGACCACATTATTTTGTGTGGTTACGTTCTGTGAAGGGAGGTTACGGTATACACTCCGCGACAGGTTCGATCGGCCACCTGCGTTGGCGGCCACAACTCCATCAATTTGACGAATTGGCGGGCGCTGTTTAGATATGTGATAGATCTGATTGGCTAAAATACACCATTTGTGCTAACGAGTGCGATTTTACGGTCTAA